>JASUUF010000351.1:607500-880000 GCA_030449835.1 Clausena lansium | reverse complement strand
TACAAATAATTTGCTTCGTTTCCCATAATTGAGCTTCAAAAAATTTCCAACTACTGTTGTTCAGAATCCAAAGCAATACGGCCAATTCTTAAAATACATATCCATTTTTCTTTTTCAATCCGGTGGATTGATTGATAGGATAGGATTTAAATTTTTTGCAATTTTCTTTTAGTAAATTCTCATTTATTTCTGAATATAAATATAAAAAATAACAAGACAGCTGAGGAGGAAAATCCTCCATCCATGCATATTCAATTGTTGACACCCAATTTTTTTATTTTAGCATTACTGAGACTGAGTTGTGAGTTTGAACAATTAGATTAAGAAAAGGAAAAATGAAAAAATAAGGAGTAATAATATCGGCTACAGTTCCAATTCCAACTAATAGCTAGCCTGTTCACATTCGCTCAATAAATAAATAAATATATTATTACTCCTTAGTCGTCATTGAACAGCTATGCAGAATAAAAAATTATCAAAAGCTAAAAAAAAGATTGACCCAATCAACCAATTATAACCTAATAAACCAATCTAAATTTAATTGGATTTGGTTGGATTGGATTAGGTCCATTAGATTGGTTTCGATTTGCCCACCCTTACGTAAAATTAATAAATCCAACCAAAGCGAGTAATTTTATAATAAGAAAATCCCTTATTTTAATAAAGTATAGAATTAGTGAAAAAAAAAAACATACACACACACACAACTTCTATGGTACGTTTACATCCCAGATTGGAAAATCAGAATCATAACAGCATTTACTTCCCAAAATAGAGATGGAAATCAGAATCGTAATTATGGGGTCCACACTAATTTGAGAATCATTACCATTGATTTCATTCTCAAGGGAGGGGGATTGAGAGTCAATCTTTGACGCAGGGCGGAAGCGATACTAGATGTCGTTCTAGCGTACGTTCTTGAAACGCAAGAAAAAATAACTCTCAAAGAGAGTTAACGTCGAATTAACGACAAAGATAAACCCAAAGGGAATAATTTGAAATATTATTAATGAAAAGCTTCTGTAAAGAAATAAGCATAACAAGCCTATTTATATTAACTAAGATTAATCATGATCCTAATAGACTTATGATTCCTTATAAGAAAAGGAATATTAATTAAACAAGAAAATATTAAGCAAATACTAATTAAACTAGAATTATAAATATGACTCAAATAAGTTTAATAAAATAAGAGAAATCCTAATAAAATACTAAATACTAAATTGACTCAAAATCTTGAATTCTTAATTTATTTTACCCTTTATGCTTTCTACATCAATCTTCGATTCCCGGAACTACTCATTTTAAGCCAATTGAATTTTCATAATCCTTAAATTGCCCTCAATCGAGTTATGCTATTTTTACATTTTGGTCCCTACAGAATTTATGAAAGCACCTAGAAGTTTTGTATTATTTAAAAATAGTTCCTCTATTGTTTATTATTAATGTCATTATTATTATATTAATATTATTGTTATTAAAAATTTATTATTTTAATTATTTTAATTATTATTACTATTGTCATTAATTTCATTATTATTCCTATTATTAGAATTTATTAATTTCATTATTTAATTATTATAATTGTCATTAATTTATTATTATTATTATTACTATTATTAACTTTATTATTTTAATTAATATTATTGTCATTATTATTATTTATTTTTTTATTATTATAATTGTTATTATTATAATACATGCAAATAATAATAAGGACAACAATTAACAAATGGCATTTTAGTAACTTGTAATAGTCCATTCTGATTCTAAAATAAAGTAAACGCATCAATGGGAATGAAGTTCCTTCTGATTCTGATTCCTACAACTCAAGTAAACAAATTATTCTGATTCCAATTTCTCATTCAGATTTCAGCTCATTTCGATTTCCGTTTAGTAAATCCACTACTAATGTAGTATATTTTGTCATGTTGTGTATTGAATTATGTGATTTTCTTAATCTTTTATCTTGTCCATTACATTATCAAAATAAGCGATTCCCTTATTATAAAAATTACTAAACAACATGTATATACACAAATTCATGGAAGTTGCATGATATTTATTAATATTCTATATCGTTACCAATTATGGGGACACTTGGAGGGCGAGGTGGAAATTTAGCACTATTATTTTTTCTGTGTTTCTGGACAAGAAACAAAAGATAGATGGGAAGACAAAAAAAGGTCACAAGAACAAGTAGATCCATTCCTTTTTTCCATAGCAATTAGCTAGGTAGTCTTTTGCCGTACAACATCAGCAGACCTTTGCCTATTTATATATTAGGATACAGGAGCGGATTGAAGCCTTTATTTTCTGGTAATTAATTGAGAGGTACACATAATACGGATCTAATGAATTAATATGATTTTGTCCTTGAAAGTTAACGGAATTGCAGCAAATTGACGATATTATCTTTGAAACTCAAATTAAGGTAAAGAAAAATAATCACTTATATACTTTTAAATTGTCATATCATCAATTGTATACCATTCAATTATCACATCTATATGTTATTTTCATATAAAAAAAAAAACAAATTATCCTTTGATGTCATCACATTTAAACGGCAATTAACGGTTTAGTGGGCAGCAGATATATTTTGTCAACTTAGGGTGGACGACTGATACACTCTAAAATTGTTGTAGCATATTTGATAATGGTGTAAATTAAGGGTATACAACTAATAATTCCTTATATTTAAAAATTGATGATTGTAAAAAAATAAATATAAATTATTAATATTATAGTAAGGAATGGACCAGCCATTATTGAAAATTTGTCATCTTGTGTCGATTGGATATTAAATTCCTTGCCTTGTTTATCTCGGATGCCTTTCAAACAAACATGAAACATGAGTGACTCATTTAGTTTGATATAATATTAGAAAGACATGACTTCCAATAAACTAATTATTTCATACCCATGAATCTGAATATGGATATCCTGCATGAAGATAGAAGGTGAATAATAAAAACTTGAACAAGCTAATCTTTCATATTTATATAAGAATGATTCCATGCACTAGGGCCAAAATTTTATCAAGAGAAAAAATGGAATATAAAGAAATAGCGATCAAAGAAAACATAATGAACCTTAAGAAATTAAGCAGTAAAGCAACCCTCGCAGTTATTATGATCCTCTAACAAACAATAACCATAAATAAAAGTGCTTGCATGCAAATTTATTTAAATCACAGCACTAATGACTAAAACATCATATAAATTTGGTAGCCACAAGCTTGAGAGGCTTCTTCTTGTGCTGGGTAAGACCGGGTGTAGCCTCAAAATCCAAGTCATCAATCTCTATTCCATGAGGCATTTTCCAATCAAATTTGTAAAGAAGATTGGCAAGTGCAAGCTCCACACTGGGCACTGCTATAGGTATCCCTGGACAAATTCTTCTGGCGGAACCAAATGGTATAAATTCAAAGTTTTGTCCTCCCATATCAATGTTAGAGCCCACAAATCTCTCAGGAATAAATTTGTCCTGCTTATCCCAAACTAGAGGATCCCTTCCTATTGCCCACACATTAACTAAAACCATTGTCTTAGCTGGTATGTTGTAACCATCGATAATGCAAGTTTCTGTTGTTGCCTTTGGGATGAACTGAGCAGCCGGTTGACTCATTGTCTCTTTGATTACAGCATTAAGATACTCTAATCTTGGAATATCATCTTCGTCTACAAACCCTTTATCTTTAACCGCACTTCAAACTTCTTCTTGAGCCTTCTTCATTGCTTCAGGATTCTTCATTAGGTGGGTCATAGCCATTTCAATAGTAACTTTACTCGTGTCCGTGGTACCTATAAATATTTCCTGCACATATGCAAATTAAAACACATGTATTACGCATGTGCATTATAGGAGAAACGGCAAACCAAACTTGATGATTCCAACACGGGTGGCCAGCTTGAAAACTACTAGGCCAAGTTCGTCAATGGGGACAGCTTTCTGAGAAATGAAATTAATTTTTAGTGAAAGGAATAGATCATGTACGTACCATGATCGCTGCTTTGACATCATCCAATGTTAGATCTCCGGCTTCAGTGAGACTAAGTAAATCATCGATTAAATCCCCTTGTTGACCACCAACTTTTGGTCGCTTTGGATCCAAATGGTCAACGATGAGTTGTTGATAATATTGATCACAATCTTTGAAATGCTTTTGGTGACGACGGTGCATTCCTGTGAGTCTATCGAGCCAATTATCGATGAAAGAAAAAGAGCAATCTGAGAAAAAAATGGTCCCAGACAAGAGCTGAGTTTCCGCAAGAAGATAATCCAATCTATTTACAGCTGCTGGGCCATCATCTTCAAACCTCTTGCTAAAAGTGACTCTAAAAATAATGTTACGTACACAAGTCATCGCTATCGCGCTTAAGTTGATAGGCACTTTGGACGAAGCAACTTCATCAGCAGCATCGCCTAATTTAGATATTTTTTCAATCATACGGAAAATCTCAACCTTTCGAAATCGACGAAATTGCTCGATTCTATTAGAGTTAAGCAAAGAGGTGACAAATCTTTTCCTCATGTCTCTCCACTCATTATAATGTGGGGCAAAAGTGACACCTAAATAATTGTATGACAACGTTTGCAGGCCAAGCAAAATTGGCCTGCCAGCAAATTGAAGATCGTGAGTTTTGAAGGCTTCTTTAGCCAATTTTGCTGAGAAGTTACTACGGCTGGTCTAAAACCAAGACGCAGAGAAAAGATGGCACCATATTGTTTAGAAAGTTTCGATAAATAAAATGCAAGGTTTGTGGTATCGAACTGGTGTAGGTTACCAATAATGGGGAGACCTGGAGGGCCAGGTGGAAATTTAGCACTTGTGCTTTTTCTGTGTTTCTGGACAAGAAACAATAGAGAGATGGGAAGACACAAAAAAGGATCACAAGAACAAGTAGAGCCATATATTCTTTTTTCCTTGGCAATTGGCTAGGCAGTCTTGTGCAGTACAACACAACAGACCTCTGCCTATTTATATATTATGATACTATATATATAATTTTTTATTGGATGAGATGGGGCACATGCCTCTTTTTGGGTTTTGATAATTTTTTATTCTTCATAGATGTTCAATGTGAACAGGCTAGCTGTTAATTGGAATTGGAAGTATAGCTCATATTATTACTCTCATTTTTTATTTTTCTTTTCTTAATTTAATTGTTCAAACTTTGAACTCAAGGGCTGTTTTTTTTTTCCACTTAACGAATTAATTAATTTAATTTTAATTAATTAAGTTATTAAGTCCGTTATTTTTTCAACTTAATAAAAATTTTCAGTTATTAAATTATTAAGCTAGTTTTTTTTTAAGTTTTTGCTTAATTTAAGTCTGAAAAATATCATTAAAAAAATCCTCCAAAATATCTCTATCTTGTTAATTAATTTTCATCCTTACCTAAATAAAATTTAATAATTAGAATTATTATCCGTCTTTATAAGTTGTGATAATATAGTGGTAGACTACTATTATTATTTTTGTCTTTGTATTTCTTCAAATTAGCATTATTTTTTCTTCATTATTTTTTATGAATATTTTTTATATAAAAACATAATGAACTACAACAAAATTGATTAGCATATACTAATCTATAATATAAAGGATTGTATTCAATTGATCATGGTTTATGATATGATAATATATTATCTTATTTAAGTTCTTTGAGATGTTTATTATTTGTTTAACAATTATAATTTATAAGGGTACAATTATAAAAATACTAATTTTCAAATTTTTTTAAATATGAAAAAACAAATAACTTAATATTTATTTTTAGCAATTCAAAAAAAAAAAAACAAGCATATCATACAGATTCACATTTAATTATATTCAGAATTCATACTAATTCAGATCTATTTAAATTTCAGATGAAAAACAAACGCCACCTCAATCTCAATAATGCTAAAATGAAAAAATTGGGTGCCAACAATTGGCTATGCTTTCGGACCACTAGCTACTTACGGTAATGAACTATATATTTATAATATATACCTGTAAGATTTGATGATAAATTATTAAAACGAAGATTATGATACGTGATTACTATTTATTGTGGTCAAATTTATCAGTTAGTATTGTCTGCAAAGTTGCAATATTAATATAATGAATAATTCTTATTTTTTTCTCTTACTTTTTGACCAACAGTATTAGTTAGCTGGTGCTGTGCAATACAACAACACACCACTGCCTATTTATATAATATGATACCTGGGCGAAATACTACAAGAAATACTACAATGAATGATTTGGTTGATAAATTCTTGATGAAATACTTTCCACCAACTTAAAATGCAAAACTACGGAATGGGATTACATCTTTTCATCAATTAGAAGATGAAAGTCTATATGATGCATGGGAGAGGTTCATGGAGCTATTACGAAAATGCCCACATCATGGTATTCCATGTTGTATTCAGTTAGAAATATTCTATAATGGTTTAAATCCTAGTACTAGATTGATGGTGGATGCTTCAACAAATGGTGCCTTATTATCTAAGTATTATAATGAGGCGTATGAAATATTAGAAAGGATAGCCAATAATAATTATCAATGGTCATCGGCTAGACAAGCTGCAGCAAGTGGACCAGCAGGAGTTCATAACATGGATGCATTAACAGCTTTGTTAGCTCAAGTAGCCTCATTAGCAAATATGGTGAAATCTGTAACTACTGCTCTAGCAGCAGTGAATCAAATTGTTAAAGCAACATGTGTATATGGTGGAGAAGGGCATGTGTTTGACAACTGCCCTGGAAATCCGGCTTCAATAAATTATGTGGGGAATTTTACCAGATCAAATCAAGGAAATCCGTATTCAAATATATACAATTCGAGCTGGAGGCAGCACCCAAACTTTTCATGAAGTAATCAACATCAGTATCAGTCTGCTACAGCAACCAGTGGGCAGAACAAACCACCACTGGGATTTCGGCAGCAAAACGAAAATCCAAGAAAAACAAGCAACAATCAATTTAGCTCTCTTGAAACATTATTAAAAGAGTACATTATAAAGAATGAAGCAGTAATTTAGAGTCAAGCAGTGTCATTACAGAATTTGGAGAATCAAGTAGGATAGCTTGCTACAGTACTCAGTAACAGACCACAAGGCAACCTACTAAGTAATACAGAAAATCCAAGGAGAGAAGGAAATGAACAATGTAAAGTGATTAATCTCAGATCGGGCAAAGATGTGCATATACCAATAGGCTTGCAGAAAAAGAGAGTTGAAAATACGATGGATCAAAAAGAGATTCAAGATACGGAGGAACCATTAACTCATAATGAACAAAATACTAAAGAAGACAGACATGTTTAACACAGATGTTGCAGCACCAACTCAGAACATGACAACAGATAAAAGGGTTGTACAACCTGCTGCAGCACAGCAGTTCAGACAACCTCTACCTTTCCTATAAAGACTTCAGAAACAACAGCATAATTGAAAGCATGGGCAAATCATGTAAATGGAAGTGATTGAGTATGGGCAATTTATGGAGTGTGAATTATGAAGAGAAAGAAGACAAAGAAGCTTTGCCTATATAAGAAATGTTGACGGAGAATGTGGGGAATTTTTGGGGTGCATAGCTTAGCTCACTCTTTCTTTCATTTCTTCAGTTCGATTTTCTTTGTTTTTCATTTCCTTTGTTCTCAAAATTCCTTGTAATATATTTCAGAAGTGTATCAAATAAAATGAGTATTTTTCTTTTTAATATGAGTAGCTAATTCTCTAAGCTAAGGTGAAAGGTGAAACTCAAGGAGTTAAACTATGGAATTAATTTCTCTCTCAAGTGAGTCTAAATTTTATTTTATTATATATTTATAATTTGTATTTTTATTTACCGATTATTTCTATGTCATGGTAATTTGTATATCTAAATCACCTTGGATTTATATGGTAATTTTGACATTATGTCGACACATCAATATAGTTGTGGCACATGATGTACTTTATTCCTATAATTATTCATAAAATTGGCTAGGTAGTAATTAAATGACATAATATTTGATTAGTAAATAAAATGCAAAATATAATTAAGGGAGAGAATTATGAACATAATTTGAATTTCATGAAAGGATCTCGTAACCGTAGCACTTTTTAAATTGTTAATTTTGTTTTTTAAAATTAATTTTAATTAAATATTTGACTACTGAATTTTAAATTCTATGTAGTTCAACCCCGGACTCACTGGGTTATATTATAACTAGACACTCTTATACTTGTGAGTAAATCAAATACTTTTAAGTCGTGTCAACGATCTTTGATTTTGATGATAACAAACCACATGTAATAAAGGCAATATAGTCAATTTATATTATTTCATTTCACAAGTTTTTGAATGGCAAATTTTATTCAAGTAAAATCAAGATACAAGTTTTTGAATGGCAAATTTTATTCAAGTAAAATCAAGATAAATGACTTAGCTTTTAAAAGCTCAAGATGATATCTAAACAATTCATTAATTTTTATAAACTATGGTTTTGATTTTATAAAGCAAATGATTTTATCAAAATGGATGTTCTTATGTCTTATGGATCACATTGAAAAGAATTAAGTTTTGAAATCCATAAGTTTAATTTTAAAATTCTAGAAATGGGTTTATTTGAAAAATTCTAAAATAAATTGGGCATTAATATAATTTTAGAAAGTATTTTGGGGAAAATTTTTAATTTTAGAAATTGAGTATACACAAAACAAAAAGATAGCGGCTAACTGCCTGTGACTTGAAGATGAAAAACAGTAACAGAGAGATAGCGGCCAGCTGGGAACTTTATGCGGCTAACTGGGTGAGCCAGAAATTTTGAATATGCACTCCCTCAAGATAGCGGGCAACCGGCATATTTTAAGTGACTAACCAGCTATAGCAAGCAGCTAACCGGCACTTTTCCAGAAATGTCTCTAGTAGCTAGTTTTGAATGTTGCACTATATAAACTCAAGCCTAACTAATTTCTAAGGATCTTTTGAATCTCCATTGAGCTTAAGCAAGTGTATACTACTCATTCAAAGCTTTAATCTCGCAAAATCAAAACACTTTATGCTATAATTTGTATATCAACTCTAAAAGAGAGTATTTTTTTTAAACTTCAAATTCTTTATCAAATTTGTATAAGTGTGGGAAAAACTTGGGATTAAGAGATTGGGTGAAATCTCTTGTTGTAAAGGTTGATTGACACCTTAGAAGTCAATTATAAGAAGTTGAAGCCTTGGGAGGCTTTAATAGTGAAATTCTCAAGCGTGGTTAGCTTGGAGGCGTAGATATAGGAGAGGTTTGCCGAACCATGTAAAAGCTCTAGAGTTTGCTTTCTCTTTTCCATATCCTTTTATTTATTGCTTGATTGAATTTATATTTATTAAATTATTTAATATAATTAGTTTGAATCGATTTGTATCGATAATTGCATAATATTTTTTAATACTCAATTCACCCCCCTCTTAGGTTGCACCTTAGAATTTCATAAATTTGCCATTGAGCTTGGTGTATTGGAGATAATGGTGAATGCTAGCCTAATTCAACTCTCTTCTTTAGAGATTGCCTCTCAGCTGCCCACAAATTTTAAAAAAAAAAAAAAAAGCCCCAATAATACTAGACAGAATGCTACGCCTCCTAGCCAGTTACTTTTTTCTCACAAGTAATCTTATCTCGAACAAAGATGGAAGTGTCCAAAGATTATATGGCGCTGCACCAGTTTCCAAATATTTTGGTCCAAATGAAGATGAAGTTTCGCTTGCTTCCACTTTACTCATAATTTAGGACAAAGTTAATATGGATTCTTGGTAATTTGTTCTCTAATTTCCTTGTAATTAATTGTATGTATAGAGGTCATAATATAATATATGCACTCAGTTGATTAATATTCATTTATGCATGACATCTTTCGATAGGTACTGCGTGAAAGATGCTCTATTCGAAGGGTTGGTACCATTTATGAAGGCACATAATGGAATGGATGGATTTACGGCTGCTGCCAAAGATGAAAGAATAAATAACCTCTTCAATCAATCAATGCAAAATCATACAACTATAGTTATGAAGGAAATTCTTGAAATCTACAAGGTATTTGAGGGGCTAAACTAATTGGTGGATGTTGCTGGTGGCTTAGGTGCAAATCTTAGCTCAATTTTTTCTAAATACCCACAATTAAGGGGTATTAACTTTGACTTACCTTATGTCCTCAAACATGCACCATGTTTCCAGCTAATTTAATTTTATAGATCCTTCTCTTTAATTTGAGTAATTCAATTAATTATCATTTAAAAAAAACGATAATTTCGTTTTTGCTTTTTGTTTTAATTCTCTTGTAGTTGTGGAGCATGTTGGAGGAGATATGTTTGTTGAAGTTCCTAAAGGACAAGCTATTTTCATGAAGCTTAGTTCTTTGATTAATATTTAATTCTTGAAATAGAAAACACAATGTTTAATGAAAATGTATTGTCAATTCTGAAAATTTTGGAGCTTTAGAATCTAATTATAAGAAATATTCATATAAATTAATATTTCAGTGGATACTTCATGACTAGAGCGAAGAAGAATGTTTGAAGATATTGAAGAACTGCTATAAAGCAATATCGGAGTCTGGAAAGGTCATTTTGGTGGAGTCAAAAGTGCCAGAATTCACAGAGATTGATATTATAAGCAAGAATATTTCAAGTCTTGACGTACAACTCTACAATCTATTTCCCAGAGCAAAGGAGAGGACATTGGCCAAGTTCAAGGCCTCGACAACAGGAGCTAGATTTGCAGATATTAAAGTTATATGATGTTTTTACTGATATTGATAATGGAGTACAGTAGCGAAAGTGCAATTGATAGGGTAGATAACACTAGATATCGTTCTAGTACTAGACAAAGTCAACGCGATTAGATTACGCTTTATATATTTATAAATAAATAAAATTAAAATTAAAGGGAAAAACTAAAAAATAATTAGATTAATATTTTTATTAGTATTTGAGATTTATTATATTGTATTACTAATATTTTGTGTATTGAACTATTTATTTTATTTAGTATTGAATAATTTTTTTAAATTTAAATATTTTTTTAAATTATAAAAATTTTATTTTAAATTAATTGAAGGCCTAGGCCCGGCCTAAGCCCTGCCTAGGCCCGTCTAGGTCCTGCCCATCCCAACTTGGACGGGCTTTTAAAGAGCCTAGGCTTGTTCATCATCATGCGGGCCTATTACCTATTACCTCTCAGTTCTCAAAGCTTTATTTAATAATTTATTATTTGGCTGCAAGGGTATTTTGGTTATTTGAATATTCCACTAACGGTCAAGCTAACCGGTAACTAACGGCAAGAGTGGTGTCTGTAATTACATGAATATATTATACCTGAGTGTCAATACATCAAACCTAAGGGGAGGTGCCTGAAAATTACCTAGAACAATAATTGAATCAGCTTCCGCTACACGATGTGTGATACTATGGTGGATCCCACCAATGAAATAATTAAAAAAATTAATCTGGAGGGATCGGATTCCCGAGACCTTGGATTTGAAGCCCACCCCTTCAAACAGTATTGTTAGTATTTACCATACAATCGGCCATTTTTCCTGAATTATATATACTCTTAGTCTTAGAAACTCCTTTTTACTTGCCTTGTTTATCTCGGATGCCTTTCAAACAAACAAGTGACTTATTTAGTTTGATATAATATAAGAAAGTCATGACCTCTAATAAACTAATTATTTCATATGTATGAATCTCAATATCGATATATTGCATGAAGACAAAAGGTGAATTATAAAATTCGAATAAGCTAATCGTTCATATATAATCATTTTCTAAGGAGGATGTCATTAAAATGAAAAAAACACAAATTTTAAGATACAAACAAATTTACATTTTTATATTTTAATTACATCCTTACATAAATTATATATTTATAAGAATGATTCCAATTGGACGAAAATTTTATTAAATGATAAAAAGGAACAAAAAGCAACAGCGGTCTAGAAAAACATTATGAGCCTTGCCCTTAAAATAAAGCAGTGCAGCACCCCTCACTGTTACATATTATGATCCTCGAATAAACAATAACCATAAAATAAAAGAGCTTGCATGCAAATTTATTTAAATCACAACACTAATGACTAAACCATCATATAAATTTGGTAGGCACGAGCTTGAGAGGCTTCTTCTTGTGCTGGGTAAGACCGGGCGTAGCCTCAAAATCCAAGTCATCAATCTTAATTCCATGCGGCATTTTCCAATCAAATTTGTACAGAAGATTGGCAAGTGCAAGCTCCACACTGGGCACTGCTATAGGTATCCCTGGACAAATTCTTCTGCCAGAACCAAATGGTATAAATTCAAAGTTTTGTCCTCCCATATCAATGTTAGCGCCCACAAATCTCTCAGGAATAAATTTGTCTGGCTTATCCCAAACTTGAGGGTCCCTTCCTATTGCCCACACATTAACTAAAACCATTGTCTTAGCAGGTATGTGATAACCGTCGATAACGCACCTTTCTGTTGTTGCCTTCGGGATGAATTGTGCTGCTGGTTGAATCCTCATTGTCTCTTTGATAACAGCATTGAGATACTCTAACCTTGGAATATCATCTTCATCTACAAACCCTTTATCTTTAACCACACTTCTAACTTCCTCTTGAGCTTTCTTCATCGCTTCAGGATTCTTCATTAGGTGGGTCATAGCCATTTCAATGGTAACTTTACTCGTATCCGTGGTACCTATAAATATTTCCTGCATATATTCAAATTAAAACACATTTATTAAACGAGAGAGATGGCAAACCAAAATTGATGATTCGATATGGGGTGGCCAGGTATACTTGAAAATCACTCGGCCAAGTACGTCAATGGGGAACGGCTAGCTGAGAAATAAAATTAATCTTTGGTAAAAAGAATAGATTATGTACGTACCATGATCCCTGCTTTGACATCATCCAATGTCAGATCACCGGCTTTAGTGAGACTAAGTAAGTCGTCGATTAAGTCCCCTTGCTGACCAGCAACTTTTGTTCGCTTTGGATCCAAATGGTCATCGATGAGTTGTTGATAATATTGATCGCAATCTTTGAAATGCTTTTGGAGTCGACGATGCATTCCTGTGAGTCTATCGAGGCAATTACCGATGAAAGAATAAGAGCAATCTGAGAAAAAAATGGTGCCAGACAAGAGCTGAGTTTCCGCAAGAAGATAATCCAATCTATTTACAGCTGCTGGGCCATCATCTTCAAACCTCTTGCTAAAAGTGACTCTAAAAATAATGTTACGTACACAAGTCATCGCTATCTCGCTTAAGTTGATAGGCACTTTGGATGAAGCATCTTCATCAGCGGCATCGCCTAGTTTTGATATTTTTTCAACCATAAGGAAAATCTCATCCTTTCGAACTCGACGAAATTGCTCAATTCTGTTAGAGTTAAGCAAAGAGGTGACAAATCTCTTTCTCATGTCTCTCCACTCATTGTAATGTGGGGCAAATGTGACGCCCATGTAATTGTAGGAAAGCGTTTGCAGGCCAAGCAAAACTGGCCTGCCAGCAAATTGAAGATCGTGAGTTTTGAAGGCCTCTTTGGCTAATTTTGCTGATGAAATTACTATGGCTGGTCTAAAACCAAGACGCAGAGAAAAGATGGCACCATATTGTTTAGAAAGTTTCCATAAATAAAATGCAAGGTTTGTGGTATCGAACTGGTGTAGGTTACCAATTATGGGGAGACCTGGAGGGCCAGGTGGAAATTTAGCATTTGTGTTTTTCCTGTGTTGTTGGACAAGAAACAATAGAAAGATTGGAAGACAAAAAAGGATCACAGGAACAAGTAGAGCCATTCCTTTTTTATCAATTAGCTAGATAGTCTTGTGCGGTACAACAACAACAAACCTCTGCCTACTTATATATTATGATACATGGGCGGATTAAAGCCTTTACTGCACATGCTTCATTTTGGGTTTTGATAATTTTTTATTTTTCATAGTTGGTCAATGACGACTAATCTTTTATTTATTTTATTTATTAAGCGAATGTGAACAGGCTAGCTGTTAATTGGAATTGGGAGTGTGGCTGATATTATTACTCTATTTTTTTTACTTTTTCTTTTCTTAATTGTTCAAACTCAGAACTCAGTTTCAATAATGCTAAAATAAAAAAATTGGGTGTCAAAAATTGAATATGCTTTCGGACCACAGGCTACTTACAGTAATGAACTATAAATTTAATAATCAATACATGTAAGTTTTGATGATAAATTATTAAAAAGAAGGTATTGTGACACGTGATTGCTATTTATTGTGGTCAAATTTAGCAGTTAGTATTGCCCACACAAAGTTGAACTATTAACATTTCAGAAGTAACATACATGTTGTCCCTTCACTATGCACGTGTGGTGAATTGATAATTGAGGTTAGAGTTAACAAACACCGACTCTCATGAAAGAGCAATTTTTTATAACATAGAAATAATCACACGTTTATTGATCTTGTAAAAGATGCGATCATAAATAAAAATAATATTTGGCCCGAATTTCCGTTAAACTAAAATTATTATTATTTTGCCTGGACAACAGTTGAGCGATAGCCTATCTCCCAGTATATGTGATGGGTGATCGCCCATAGATAGATGATGGGCATGAGTCATATCATAATTTTGATTTGATTGTAATAGAAAACGTTAATTTTCGTAGTGGGATGGAGGAAATTTGAGGCCAAATATTTGGGTTACAAATGGTGGTAAAGATCGGTGAGCAATCTCATTATTATACTTTGCATTCAATTAATATGTTAATATCACCCACGTTTTTGTGACTTTGTCTTATAGGATGACATGATACAGGGGCGAAAGCCATTATACGATGACATGAGCACGTGCCTCATTTTGGGTTTTGAAAACAATTAAATATTGTGCGAGCCGTCCACGAGACTATTATATTACATATTCTCTGAAGGAAATCATGATTTAAGATATTAAATTGTGTACCAATTCAAATCTAATTAACTTGCTGTGCCAACTGTGCTTATATAATTAATTAATCAACGAAGTGTGGAAAGGCATATGAGATACAACAATCAATATCATTATATGATACATATAATTTAAAAAACAATAAACTCCCCTCTCTTGTTGCTCAAAAGACATATTTTATACAAGAGAACAAAATATAATGACAGTTAAGAAATCAAAAAAAAATATTTTTGATTAATTTTCAAGTTTTACATGTACATAATAGTTACGATGCGATGCTTTATGTTTATGATATAATGATATTGATTTTTGTAAGACGTGTAAACAGCTAGCCTAATATCATTTAATACTATGTAGTCACGCATGTTTCTCGTGTGTGACAAGACAAAATATTCAAGCAAATCACAGAGGGTCAAAGTAGGAGAGCCATCTCACTATTTTAAATTAATATGTTAAAAATGACCCACGTTTATTAATGCTGTAAAAGGTGCAATTACAAATGGTGAAAGGAATTAATATCATTGATCAAGTAATTTAAGCAGCATGCAATAAAAAGATTGATGAAAACTGCATGTGCAAGGCTGCAAGCAGCATAATTCCTCGTATATTTAAAAATTTATGATTTATTAAAATATGTCTTTGTGTTTGATCTGATTTAGGAACATTATACTCAGGGCCGGCTTTAAGGGGTTCGAAGCCTTAGGCGAATTTTTTTCTTAGGCCTTTGTGCATTCAATAATACCAACTCTCAAAGGAATATAAAATAATTTAAAATTTAATTTTCTTTTATATTATACAAGCTATATGTAGGGATGGCAATGGGCACCGCCCGCAGCGGATTTGCTATTACCAAACCCGCACCCGCACAAAATTTAAATTACCAAACCCGCACCCGCACCCGCTGCGGGTTTTAATTTTTTTAAGAAAACCCGCCCGCTGCGGGTTTCGCCAATTACCAAACCCGCAATGGTACCCAGCGGATTTTTTGCTATTCCCATATTAAACACAAATACTTTTATCACTTGTCCCAAATTCCCAATTCACTTGAACTAATTAATGAAATTAAACTATGAAAGAAATGACTTAAAATGGAACCATTACAAAAATGAATCATGCAACCCAAATTGATTCTCTAAGAACTAGCATAATCGATCTTAAAACAACTAATGAAATCCCAAATCAATATTTAGGAACTAGAATTTTAATATATCTATACTAGTACACATAATGTAGTAAATCCATAAAAAAAAAACCATAGCGTCTCAAATTTAATTATGAAATACATAAATCCATTAAAAAAAACCACAAATAATTCATGCATTAACTTAAACAACAATTATCATTTCATGCTTCAAGAGTGAATATCTTCATTTTATTCACCACCATTTGCACCCATCCAACAAGATTCCTACAATAACGATTAAGATTAAAAATATTAATCCAAAGAACAAATTATAATAATAATTAATGAAATAATATATGCACTAAGTTAAAAAATAATAGTCCATACAAAATTATATAAAAGTAAAATATTATAAAAATTATTTTTAAGTTATAAATATTATTTTAATTAAAATTAAAAAAGTAATTAAACAAAAAAAAGGACATGCGGGTTTTGGCGGATACCATGCGGGTATCCGCCGGATATTTAATAAATACCAAACCCGCCCGCAACCCGCTGCGGGTTTGAATTAACAATACCAAACCCGCCCGCAACCCGCAAAATTACCCGCCGCGGGCGGGTTTTGGCGGGCGGGTTTGGGCGGGTTTGCAGGTTTGCGGGGGAAATTGCCATCCCTAGCTATATGTCAATATAAAAATTAAAAATATATTAAAATTATTAAAAAAGAACAATAATAATTTAAAATAAATAATAAAATAATAGCACAAGGAAAATTGACTAGTTGAGGTAAATATGACGATTAGATGATGGCAATAGATTTCGCAGAGGATAAATTTCTTTGTAGAGAAGAGGATAAGAAAATTTTTAACGAAAATTATTATTGATTCAATGTCTATTGGTTTTGAGGTTTTAATAGAGTTTAAAGAAATATTAAAAGTTAATTCAAATGTCAATAGTTTTAACAAAGTATTCTTTTTTGGAAAGTGAAAGTATTTAATTTTTTTTTCCTTGGAAAAATTAACAATATAAAGAACTAACTGGTAAAAACATTAATTCTACCATATGTGAACATTATCAAATATGAAATTTTTATAAAAAGAAAAATCTTATTTTTAAGGTGAAGACTATCAAAAACAGAATTTTTATTAAGAAAACAAATCTTAATTTTTGGATATTTATGAATGGGAGTAATAGTAGAGAGATATCTAAAAATTAGGCTTTCTTACATAGGTAACTTAAATAAAATCTATAAAATTTTAGAAGAACAATTATTCATTAGTGTATTAATTAAATAAATATCAAATATTGGGGCTTTTCTAAAATTTGGGGCCCTAGGCGACTGCCTAGTTCGCCTAGTGCTAAAGTCGCCCCTGATTATACTAACTAGGGGTGGTAAAAATACCCGCCTGGACCGTATCTGGACTGGATCCATGGCAATACGGGCCGAGTAATACTCGGACCGGAGATGAGGACGGGCCGGTCCCGTGCATAATTGGAAAAGCCAGGGTCCGGCCCGGAACCCGGATTTTATAAAATAAAATTATTATATTTTTTCAATAATAATATTTATTTAATCCATTTATTATATATTTAAAATTTTAAACATTTAATGTTCATATTTTCTTGTCAAATTTCATTAAATAAATTTAAAAATTTAAAAATTAAATTAAAAAAATACATATATAACAGTATAAAATATAAAAATTTGGGCTTCAAAACCCGAATTAAAAAACCTGGTACGGTGCCGGGTTTTTTAAGCTCGGATCGGGTGGCCAAAAAAACATGTCCGGACCCGAATTTTGCCAACTTTAATACTAACATACTATGCAGTGTAATAATTTTCTCAGATTTTAACAAAGTCTAGAATCCCAGATTGAATAAGTTATATATATATTTTCAATTTAGCATTTTAAAGGACAGGAAAGTCCGGGAAAGCTCTTAAACCATGTGGTTTAATAGCTTTCCCGGACTTTAAAATCCTATACTAGAAAACTACTATATATATATATATATATATGGAGCTATCATTTTTTTTATGCGGATACGCTATTAATCATATGGCTTAATAGCATGTTTCCATTGACTCTATTAAACCATATGACTTAATAACGTGTTTACATGAAAAAAAAAAACGAGAGCACTGCATAAAAGAAGGACTATATATATATATAGAGTAATAGTGATAGTTAATTTGTGGTCGTTTGTTTAATTCCATGGAGTGATAACCTATTCAAATTGAATATCATTGAAGTTTTGTCATCTTGCCTTGTTTGGTTTGACGCGTTTTGAACATGTGATAACTTATTTAACTAATTTGATGAATATGTGATGCTTTTGGTTGGATAAGGAGAGAGCCCTTCCACCTAGACTCTTCAAGAATGGATTTGTTAACATTTATGACCGTGTGTGACCATGCGGATACATAAAAGATTAATAATTAAAAAAATAAAAAAAAAGTTGTTGAGTAATGAAAATTTTATTAAAAAGTTTAAATGAACAAAATTAGAATTTTGGGATCATTATATACTAACCCTAAATATCGTAATTTTACCAAAATAGGCAAATCAGAAATACTATCTTATAACAAAATTCTCCAAATCAAAATAAATAAATAAAAGGGGCTCCAAAATCTGATACCTAAAAAAAAAGATAAAAATTTTGAAAGTAATAGGAAAAATAGAAAAATAACTAAAAGCTGCAAAATGACATAAAAAAAATGGAATTTTCAGCTCAACTGTGGGGCAGAACGGCATAAAAAGCCAACTGTGCTTATATAATTAATTAATCAACGAAGTGTGGAAAGGCATATGAGATACAACAATCAATATCATTATATCATACATATAATTTAAAAAACAATAAACTCTCCTCTCTTGTCGCTCAAAAGACTTATTTTATACAAGAGAACAAAATATAATAACAGTTAAGAAATAAAAAATAATATTTTTGTTTAATTTTCCAGATTTACATGTACATAATAGTTACGATGCGATGCTTTATGTTTATGATATAATGATATTGATTTTTGTAAGTCGTGTAAACAGCTAGCCTGATATTATTTAATACTATGTAGTCATGCATTTTTCTCGTGTGTGACAAGACAAAATATTCAAGCAAATCTCAAAGGGTCAAAGTAGGAGAGCCATCTCACAATTTTAAATTAATATGTTAAAAACGACCCACGTTTATTAATCCTGTAAAACGTGCGATTACAAATGGTGAAAGGAATTAATATCATTGATCAAGTAATTTAAGCAGCATACAATAAAAAGATTGATGAAAACTGCATGTGCAAGGCTGCAAGCAGCATAATTCCTCGTATATTTAAAAATTTATGGTTTATTAAAATATGTCATTGTGTTGATCTGATTTAGGAACATTATACTAACATATTATATAGTGTAATAATTTTATGAGACTTTGACCAAGTCTAGAATTCTAGATTGAATAAGATATATATATATATATATATATTGTCAATCCAACATTTTAAAGTGCAGTAAAGTTCGGAAAAGTTCTTAAATCATACGGTTTAATAACTTTTTCGGACTTTAAAATCCCATACCATAAAACTATTACATATATAAATATATACGGAGCCATCAATTTTTTTCATGCGGATACGCTATTAGTCATATGGCTTAATAGCATGTCTGCATTGACTCTATTAAATCAAATGACTTAATAACGTGTCTACATAAAAAAAAAAAAACAAGAGCACTCGCATAAAAGAAGAACTATATATATATATATGAGTAATAGTGATGGTTAATTTGTGGTCGTTTGTTTGATTGCATGGAGTGATAACCTATTTAAATTGAACATCATCGAAGTTTTGTCATCTTGCCTTGTTTGGTTTATTTAACTAATTTGATGAATTTGTGATGCTTTTGGTTGGGTAAGGAGAGAGGCCTTCCACCTTGACTCTTCAAGAATGGGTTTGTTAACATTTATGACCATACCATGCGGATACATAAAAGATTGATAGTTAAAAAAAAAAAAAAGTGTTTCTGAGTAATGAAAATTTTATTGAAAAGTTTAAATGAACAAAATTAGGACTTTGGGATCATTATATACTAACCCTAATTATAGTAAATTTATTAAAATAGGCAAATAAAAAATATTATCTTATAACAAAATTCTTCAAATGGAAATAATTAAAAAAAAGGGCTCTCAAAACTGATACCTAAAAAAAGGATAAAAATTTTGAAAGTAATAGAAAAAATAGGAAAATAACTAAAAGCTACAAAATGACAGGAAAGAAATAGAATTTTCGGCTCAACCATGGGGCAGAATGGCATAAACAATTCTGGATTTGATTCGTCAAATCGCAAGCTTAGAAACGGTATATTATACGTCCAAGACGGACACCTGTAGACTAAATTATGATCTTCAAAACGTACCTTACTCATCCTATAGAACCATTCTACGTCAATTTGTTTAATTCTATTGAGTGATAACTTATTTAATTGGAACATTATTGACGATCTGTTATCTTGCCTTATTTACCTGGCACTGATGCCTTTCAAACTATAACTTACTTAATTTGAACATGTGATGATTTCTGTTTGGTATATATGGCTGGTGATGCTCGATCGAAATTCCTTTATTAGCTGAGATAGCCCTCCCACCTTGACCCTTTGACTTTGAGATATGCTTGGACATATGTTACTAAATAGAATATTAATTAATGTTAGGCTATGTCCACACACACACACACACATATTATATAAAGGTTTAGTGTTCCATGAACTGAGCACCACCCTTCAGCATCCATACATCACCCATTGCCATTTTGTTAGATTCTCCGTTTTATCCGAATTAATCTAAGAAGATGGGTTCACTCCAAGATGATCACCAAATCATGATGAAACCATCAAACGATGAGCAAGATTTCCTGATGGCCATGGAACTCACTACCGGCGCAGTACTTCCAATGGCCATTAAATCTGCCATTGAACTTGGTGTGTTGGAGATAATGGCGAAAGCTAGCCCAACTCAACTCTCTTCTTCAGAGATTGCCTCTCAGCTGCCCACAAATAACAAAGAAGCCCCAATAATACTCGACAGAATGCTACGCCTGCTAGCCAGTTACTCTTTTCTCACATGTAGTCTTGTCTCGAACAAAGATGGAAGTGTCCAAAGATTATATGGCTTGGCACCAGTTTCCAAATATTTTGTTCCCAATGAAGATGGAGTTTCTCTTGCTCCCACTCTGCTCATAATTCAGGACAAAGTTAATATGGATTCTTGGTAATTTGTTTTCTAATTTCCTTGTACTCACAATAATTGTAAGTCTAGAAGTTTTAATATAATAAATGCACTCAATTAATTGTATGTCTAGAAGTTATTATATAATATATGCACCCAATTAATTAATGCTCATATTTATGAATGACATTTTCTGACAGGTCCTGCGTGAAAGATGCTTTATTGGAAGGGTCGGTACCATTTATGAAGGCACATAATGGAATGGATGGATTTGCAGCTGCTGCCAAAGATGAAAGAATAAATAACCTCTTCAATCAATCAATGCACAATCACACAACTATAGTCATGAAGGAAATTCTTGGAATCTACAAGGGATTTGAAGGGCTAAACCAATTGGTGGATGTTGCCGGTGGCTTAGGTGCAAATCTTTGCTCAATTGTTTCAAAATACCCTCAATTAAGGGGTATTAACTTTGACTTACCTCACGTCCTCAAACATGCACCCTCTTGTCCAGGTATATAATTATTCAAGTATATGTCACTTGTTTCTAGTTAATTTAATTTTATAGATCCTTCTCTTTAATTTGAGTAATTTATTCAATTAGTTATCATTTTAAAAACAACGATAATTTCCTTTTTGCTTTTTGTTTTAATTCTCTTGTAGGTGTGCAGCATGTTGGAGGAGATATGTTTGTTGAAGTTCCTAAAGGACAAGCTATTTTCATGAAGGTTAGTTCTTTACTTAATATTTAATTCTTGAAATAGAAAAAAAAAATATTAACTATGTATGTCAATTCTGAAAGTTTTGGATCTTTAGAAACTAATTATATGAAATGTTCTAATAAATTAATCTTTCAGTGGATACTTCATGACTGGAGTGATGAAGAATGTTCGAAGATATTGAAGAACTGCTACGAAGCAATACCGGATTCCGGAAAGGTCATTTTGGTGGAATCAATAGTGCCAGAATTCCCAGAGACTGATATTATAAGCAAGAATATTTCAAGTCTTGACGTACATCTCTGCAATCTATTTCCTGGAGCAAAGGAGAGGACATTGGCCGAGTTCAAGGCCTTGGCAACATGGGCCGGATTTGCAGATATCAAAGTTATATGCCGTGTTTACTGCTATTGGGTTTTTGAATTCTACAAAACGATCTAAGCATTATGATGAGTAGCGGTACTCATTTTACGGTTTCCATTTGAAAAAAACTAAAATGATGATTCCTGTCTTTATGTTGTTGTATTCGCTTTTATTTCTTCGCAGGTCTCATTAATTTCCGGGCTTTGCTCATTGCTATTGTAGTTTCATTTCTCATATTAATAATAAACTTGCCACTTATTGAGGTATAGTTTAAAAAAAAAATACAAATAATTTGCTTCGTTTCCCATAATTGAGCTTCAAAAAATTTCCAACTACTGTTGTTCAGAATCCAAAGCAATACGGCCAATTCTTAAAATACATATCCATTTTTCTTTTTCAATCCGGTGGATTGATTGATAGGATAGGATTTAAATTTTTTACAATTTTCTTTTAGTAAATTCTCATTTATTTCTGAATATAAATATAAAAAATAACAAGACAGCTGAGGAGGAAAAAAAAATTAAGAGAGCATGTCCAAACTTACAATTTCTTTTTTAAAATGTGAAATATATTTTTTATTAAAAAAAATAAGTTTTTGTATGTTTCACTACAAGCTTCTTCTAATCCTAGAGAAAAAATCCTGAATCTTTTAATTTTGATTTAGATTCAGTGTTGAGTTGAATTTTTTTGTGAACCTTTTAGAAATATACTATTTTGAGTTGAATTTTTTTGTGAACCTTTTAGAAATATACTATTGGTAGTTATTTGTTAAAAATATAAAATTAATTAAATTATAACCACAAATTAATTGTTATATATGTATGTGTGGCAGAAGATTATATAAAATCGAGCACAACTTAGTATTGGATCCAAATCTAATCTTTAAAAGTCAAGTATAGACCACCCTAAAAGTCCAGAAGAGTATCCTCAATAATTAAAAAAATAAATGAGAAACATATTTTTTAATATAAAAAGGGAAGAAAAGTTTTCGTATATGTTTCAACAAAGGCATTCTAATCGTTGACTACTAATATATCTTTAAAAGAAATAAATTGTGAGAGAAAAATTGATAATAATAATGTTAGGAATCCCTACATTTGAGTTTTAACTTGAGTTCTAATGTTATATATCACTTATATATTAGATGATGGATTTCATAATTAATAAAATTTTAACTACCATCCACTAGATGAATGCCACATTAATTGGGACTTAAATTGATACTTGAATTGTGGGATATCTAGCATTGCTCAATTGATAAATAATGAGAAAAAAGTCATGATAAATAATGAGAAAAAAGTCAAGAAGATTATGAACTTTTATTGCTCCTGATCTTTAAAAATCAAAGATAGACAGTAAAAGAAAAAATGTCAAAAATAAACAGTAAAGAGAAAAAAATTAAGGGAGATATGGATCCAAACTATACAATTACAATCACTCATAAGTGTCATCTAGTTGAACAGAAAGTGTAGAGGCGGGAGCTTGGCCAATCCTCGTGAATTGTAGCTTAGCTCAAGAAATTGTTGCCAACCCTCGTATCTCCTGAGAGAGAGATTCTAGAGTACATGTTATTAGTAGTTATGTTTAATTGAACTAAGTATGTCATATATGTATTAAGTGGGTATAATATTTTTGTTGTACTCTAAAATTTCTCTTCCTATGATTACCGGTGATAAACGAACATCATAAAACAATCAACTAATTTGTTAGAATAAAACCATAATTCGACCATCAAACTTTAACAAATTTATTTAAAAAAAAGAATCCACATGAACGTGGGTAGAATCATTCTAGGTCAGTGTAAGGATCACTAATATTGTGTCACATATAACAAAAAATTCTCATTAAATCGAAAACATTATATCATGTTGTTATTTTTTAAAAGGTTACATTATTTTTTAATTAAAAAAAATATAATTTTTTTTTGAGGATTTAAAAAAAATGCCACATCATTTGAGACTCTAATTAATATTCAAATGTGGGATTTCTATTATTACTCAAATCAATTGTAAGACAGCACATTATGTACGAGCTGAGCTCGTATACTTTTCTATCACAATAAAGAATTCAAGGTCTGAGATAAGAACAAGGAACATACAACTTGTATTAATTTATTGCTTGCAAGCATTAATTAAGAAGAAATTATTGAAACATGACAAGAAATAGAAGTGGATGCTGACAAATGAGGACATGTCCTCAATTTATTTTAATTTTAAATGCAAGCTATAACCCTAAAACGATGAGCACTTATAATGATCAGAACGTTTTGTAGAATTCAATAACCCAGTAGCAGTAAGCACGACATATAACTTTAATATCTGAAAATCTAGCTCTTGTTGCCAAGACCTTAAACTCCTCCAATGTCCTCTCCTTTGCGCCAGGAAATATATTGAAGAGATGTACGTCGAGCCTTGAAATATTCTTGCTTATAATGTTAGTCTCAGGGAATTCTGGCACTATAGATTCTACCAAAATGACCTTTCCTGATTCCGGTATTGCATCGTAGCAGTTCTTCAGTATCTTCAAACATTCTTCATCACCCCAGTCATGAAGTATCCACTGAAAGTTTAATTTATATGAACATTTCTTTGTAGTTTCAGATAATCAAAAATATTCAAAACTAACATACATACTCGATTAGAAAAATTTTCTAGTTCAGGAAATATTAAGGAAAGAACAATTTTCTACACATGTTTAAGGTCCATTATGTCCTTTTGACTAAGTATTATGGTTTCATTTTAATAAAATTTTCTCGCATTGTCGAGATAATTGAAAAAAAACAAAGAAAAGAAAACGAACTAACCTTCATGAAAATAGCTTGGCCTTTAGGTACCTCCACAAACATATCTCCTTCAATATGCTCCACACCTACAAGAGAGTCAAAAAAGATCTTATCTTTTTAACTGAAAATTAATTGAAATTACTAAAAAGAGAAGGATTCATAAAAATTATTAGCGAGAAGAGACTATGCATGTTAATAGATACCTGGACAAGAGGGTGCATTTTTAAGGACATGAGGTAAGTCAAAGTTAATACCCTTAATTTGTGGGTACTTATCAACAATTAAGTTAAGAGTTGCACCTAAGCCACCGGCAATGTCTACCAATAGGTTTAGGCCTTCAAATCCCTTGTAGATTTTAAGAATTTCCTTCATGACTATAGTTGTGTGATTGTGCATTGATTGATTGAAGAGGTTATTTATTCTAGCATCTATGGCAGCAACAGCAAATCCATCCATTCCATTATGTGTCTTCATGTATGGTACCGAACCTTCCAATAAAGAACCTTTCAAGAAGTACCTGTTGGAGGATAGTCATGCATAAATATGATCGTACTGATTATAAATTCTAGACATACAATTAATGTAAGTACGAGGAAATTAGAAACAAATTACCAATACTCCATAGTAACTTTGTCCTGCATTATGAGCAGAGTAGGAGCAAGAGAAACTCCATCTTCATTTGGAACAAAATATTTGGAAAGTGATGCTAAACCATATAATCTATAGACACTTCCATCTTTATTTGAGACAAGATTACATGTGAGGAAAGAGTAACTCGCAAGGAGGCGTAGCATTCTGTCAAGTATTATTGGGGCTTCTTTGTTATTTGTGGGCAGTTGAGAGGCAATCTCTGAACAAGAGAGTTGAGTTGGGCTGGCTTTCGCCATTATCTCTAACACACCAAGCTCAATGGCAGCTTTCATGGTCATCGGAAGCACTGCTCCGGCAACGAGTTCCATGGCCAACAAGAAATCTTGTTCATCGTTTGCTGGTTTCATCATGACTTGGTGGTCATCTTGGACTGAACTCATCTTCTTCTATTTAGGATATGGCGAAACAAAATGTCAATGGGTGCCGTATGGATGCTGCAGTGCTCAGTTTATAATGGAACACTAAACCTATAGATAGATATACTGTAGTTATCTAATAAGGGGACCTTAAGGCACTGTTTGGTATTGAAATGCTGAACCTTAAACTGTGAAAAAAAAAATTGAAACTATGAAATAAAAGTTAATATTATGTAGTAAATACAATTTTTAAATAATAATTTTGACAAAATTAGTAAATATGTAATATATTTTTCATCAAAAAAGTGTAAATCAAATCAACTTAACTTCTAAGTTATAGCAGTTAGTACTCACTAAATACTTTAGGATCCATTTGGAATTGTTATTGGGAGACTTAAAAGTGATTTTGAGAATCTAAAAGTTAATTTTAGTGTTTGGCAAAAAAAAATTCAAAATCACTTCTGTTAAAATCAGCCCCTCTTACAGCTGATTGTGAAAAATAGGGAAGGAGTAGCTTTTAGATTCTGATTTTCAGAATCAATTTTATCCTTTAATACAATCTCATTAATATCCTTACAATTATTACCTAAACCCAAAATTGTCCTTATTCAAATTAGAAACAAAATCAATATTTCAATAAATATTATAAAAAATGAAAGAAATAAAATCAAAATAGTATAAATTTTATTTTTAATTAAATTATTATAATACATAATTAAAAATATTGTGTGTATACATTTTTATGTGTGTAAGTAAATTTCATCCCATATTATGTTCATTTTAGTCATTTATTTTTTTACAGTTGTTTAACAATAAAATTTACCAAACACCCACAACTACTTTCAAAGCTCACAGTACTTCTGAAAAAAAACTTTACTAAACACTTAATTAATTCCCTTCACAACTGATTATTTTTACAGCACAGCTAGCATCAATTATTTAAAAGCTACAGCATTACTAAACTAGCCCTTAGTACTGTAGTTTTTAAACTACAGCTGTCTAACTTCAATTCTAAATGGAGCCTAAATTAAGGAAAAAATGAAAACACAATTAAAACACATATTTCAATGTTGTGTGTTTTGTCCTGTAATATATTAAAATTTATATTTTTTATCTTTTAACTTATCCTTTATTTGAATAAAGTATGAGATCCCTAATTTTACAATAATGAAATTACTTACTTTAATAAAATAAAATACAAGTTAAAAGAAAAAATATATATATAAATGTCATGTATTTAAAATGTGAAGCATGTTTCTCCTGTGTGCTCAGTCTTGATGTTTTCACTTTGCTTTCTTTGGTCCATGGATTTAAACGGCTATCAATTGTTTTTTTATATTATGTATGCATGCATTGCATAATTTCCAACGTGTATCGCTTTTTAGAGTAATACTTGTTACTTTTGTTTAATTGGGTAGCCCATATTTCTTATAAAAATCCCCTGTATCGCCATGGTTTGCAAAAAAGAAAAATGTTAAATCACCAAATTTTATTCACCCAGATAAGGATTCATTGCTGAGCTGAGTTTTTGTTAAACACTGAATCATTAGTTTTTAAATAATATAAATAAAATAAAATAAAAATTTAAAATAATTTTAATCATTGATTCAGTACTCAGCAAAAACTCAGCTTAGCACTGAATCTTAATCATATTCATCCCGTAGAAGATTTGAATATAATAAAATGCTGGGATTTGCGGTAACTAATACGAAAATTATGGAAATGGATTCTCAAGTCATCTTGCTTTTCAACGATGCAAGGCAGTTTAATATTTAAGTCTTAATTTGAGCTTAAATTATAGTATTAGAATTTAAGTTGGGACTTAAATATTAATATCTTTAACATTACTATTTTACTTAATTTGCAGTTAAATTTTTGACAGCAGCATCATTCAAGCAGCACCAATTTTTTTTCCACAGGAAAAAACGAAAAGAATGATCAATTTTAATCAATCGTTTTATTATATGCTGCTTGTTAAAATTACTCATCGATATGAAGATAGATATACATTAAAATGTGTACACCGGTAAAAATTCTGGGGCGAACTCTAATTTCTTGCAACACTCGAGAATGAAACATACATGCCAAGAGAAGATATGTAACGGTTAGATATTGACATCAGGGGTAATTTTTAATAAAGGATCCCTTACTTTATTAATATAAGAGATAAGTTTAAGAAAAATATACACTTTATTTCAATATATTTTATTTTGTAGTATATTTGAATATATATTTTTTTCTCTTTTAATCTATCCATTATCATATTAAAGTAATAGAACCCTTATAAAATAATGACTTTTGACATCAGATAATTAAATCTCAAGCGATTTGGTAAAATAAATATTTCAGGAATAGTAATCGAAAGAATATGAGCATTTTGAAGTTAAATATTTCAGGAATAGTAATAGAACCCTTATCATGTTTTTACATATTGATTTGATTTTGAGTTTATAAGTTATACATGTTTTGAAGCAAAAAAACCAATTTTATTTTCTAAAGTGCATTAAATCGTTTTTGCCCGTCCAAGCTGAACAGGTTGCATTCTTTTGGTCATAACTTTGTCTACAGAACTCCAAATTCAGTTCTATAAAATTCTGCATACAGCTGATTTAAAGATCTTTTCAACGGTATATGGTTTGCACTCTAATTCCTTTCCAATCGTTCCCAGTTTCATTTCGAAGTTCATACATCTGCACTGTGTCACTGTTTTAGACATTATCATGCATCTTATTTAATATTTATATTTTTCTTAATATCCCTGACTCAATTGAGTTCGAATTATGCTGGGTTAATGTTCCTCTACGTTATTTGAGGTTGATGCTATCTTAAATTGGAAAAAAATTTTATTTCTCAATCCTTATCTTATGCTTCCTCCTGTTTCGACTGCTCCAGATTTTTCACTTTTGCAACCTTTTGGCAAAAGAGGGGGAGATTTAACAAAAAGTCTTCAATTGCATAATGCAATAAGTTAGGGGGGAGTAATAACTTAGGGGAAGTAGTATTTCAATTTTATGGAGAGATTTCATTAAAGCATTTTTAGATCTTAGGATTTCTAGCTCTTAGGGGGAGTTTATCTTTCTATTTGATCTCGAGTTTGTGCATAATGTTGCCTTGCCATTTGTTGATCAATATAATAAGTATTTTATTTTAATTCTTGCCTTGAATTATTTGATGAACTAACATGTTAATTGCCAATTATTTTAGTTAATTCTTTATTGTTATTTGTGCTTGACTCATATTCATGTTTTTGGGCCAAGATTTGATTGAAGACTTATATTGAAGTAATTTCTTTTCTCAAAAAAAAAAAAATTGGATTGCTTTTGCCACAAGAATGCCAAAGAAGGAGATTGTTAAGTCCATTATTTATAGAGTTGGCTTCTTATGGTTAGTCTAGTTAAATTGTAAATTTATTTATTGGATATCTTGTAATAAGGATTAATTTATTAATTCCCTAATTTAGTAAGATTCTAATTTATTAGGAATATTTGTTTTCTAGTTTAATTAGGTGTCTAATGAATATTTTGTTTAGGAATATTTTTACGAATATTTAAAAATCTCCGTGTCTTTTAATTTTTGTAATTTATTATTTTTTTGGCAAAATTAATGTTTTTTATGCTGATGAACAGTAACTCGTAAACAGTACTTGTGCACAGTACTCATGAACATTATTTTCGAAAAATTAATTTTGTTTATTAATATAATTAGATTAATTATATTAAAAAATTTCTCAAGCTTCTCTCTATTAAGGAATTTAATTAATTAAATTGATTACCTACATCTATTTGTAATAGATCTAAATTCCTTTCAGATGACCATCTGGATCCAAAGCGACCAAAAGTTGCTGGTCAGCAAGGGGACTTAATCGATGACTTACTTAGTCTTACGAAAGCTGGTGATCTGACATTGGATGATGTCAAAGCAGGGATTATGGTACGTACATAATCTATTCCTTTTACCAAAAATTAATTTTATTTCTCAGCTAGCCGTTCCTCATTGCGCGTACTTGGCCGAGTGATTTTCAACTATACCTGGCCACCCCATATCGAATCATTAATTTTGGTTTGCCATCTCTCTCTCGTTTAATAGATGTGTTTTAATTTGCATATATGCAGGAAATATTTATAGGTACCACGGATACGAGTAAAGTTACTATTGAAATGGCTATGACCCACCTAATGTAGAATCCTGAAGCAATGAAGAAAGCTCAAGAAGAAGTTAGAAGTGTGGTTAAAGATAAAGGGTTTGTAGATGAAGATGATATTCCAAGATTAGAGTATCTTAATGCTGTAATCAAAGAGACAATGAGGATTTAACCAGCGGCTCAATTCATCCCGAAGGCAACAACAGAAAGGCGCGTTATCGATGGTTATCACATACCAGCTAAGAAAATGGTTTTTGTTAATGTGTGGGCAAATAGGAAGGGACCCTCAAGTCTGGGATAAGCCGGACAAATTTATTCCTGAGAGATTTGTGGGCTCTAACATTGATATGGGAGGACAAAACTTTGAATTTATACCATTTGGTTCCGGCAGAAGAATTTTTCCAGGGATACCTATAGCAGTGCCCAGTGTGGAGCTTGCACTTGTCAATCTTCTTTACAAATTTAATTGGAAAATGCCGCATGGAATGAAGATTGATGACTTGGATTTTGAGGCTACGCCCGGTCTTACCCAGCACAAGAAGAAGCCTCTCAAGCTTGAGGCTACCAAATTTATATGATGGTTTATTCATAGTGCTGTGATTTAAATACATTTGCATGCAAGCACTTTTATTTATGGTCATTGTTTGTTCAAGGATCACAATATGCAACTGTGACGGGTACTTTACTACTTAATTTATTAAGGTTCATTGTGTTTTCTTTGATCGCTATTTCTTTTTATTCCTTTTTATATATCTCTTAGTAAATTTTGGCCCTAGTGGAATCATTCGTATATAAAATAAAATTTTGCCCAAGTGGAATCATTCATTTAGAAAAAATTATATGAAAGATTAGCTTATTGGAATTTAAAATACAACTTCTTTCTTCGTGCGGGATATCGATATTTATATGTGAAGTAATTAGTTTTTTGGAAGTCATGACTTCCTCTTTTTTTTTTAATGAACTTTGAAAATAAGCTTGCTGGTGTTTCAAAATCCAATTTTTTTATTACAAACTCTGCTTTGAGTAACTTTTAGCGAGAGGTATGTAGGAAGCTTATAAATGCCATGAACCTGATTCATACTTACAATATAGTTAAAGAGTCTGTGGGCTGTCTCAAGCTTAGATTAGTAGATTAATAATTATTTTCAGTCTAATATTCTCTGTAGAGATGAACGCCTAGGAGGCCCAAATTCTAAATTAAATTTGTTTTCTAATTTAAATCAAGAAATAATAAATAAAAATTATTGTTTTTGGGTTTCTCAATTAATCAATATTTGAATCAATTCCTCGCTTTTTATGAATGCTAGAAATATTTAAATTCAAATAATCAATTTTATTCCAATTTTGAAATGAAACAACTTACATTTTATTAAAATTGAAACTATCAAATATTTCAAAAAAATCACGCATTTCCTAAAAACTATTGAAGCTTTATCCAAACAATTAAATGAGATTTTTTAATAACTCATTAAGCTAGATTTGATGACACCATGAGTGGCTTTAGGTATAGGCGAATAATGCAGTCGCCTAAAGCCTCATATTTTGGGAATATCTCATTTTCTGAGTATTTCCTTAATTATTTTCTAATTAACAAATTTTTTTTTAAATTACGTATTGTAGGAAATAAGAAAGCCTATTAGACATGTATTTTTAATTAACAATTATTCTATAATTAAGAATTTTTTTTATTGAAAATCTATATTTGGTAATGTTAATGTTAAGGAGATATAAATAATAATATTATTTAACTGTTAATTCATTCATTATTAGTCTTTTGCAGAAAAATATTAAATTATTACCTACCAATTTTCTAAAAAAATTTTAATTACTTAACATTAGAATCGTTGACTTTTAGTATTTTTTTTAATTTCTATTAAAAACTTTATAATCTCAAAAATAGTAGATGAAAAAATTTCTTACTCTCTTCAATATAAAGTAAATTATTATGTTCATTGGTTCATTTAAAAAAGAAAAAAAATTAGTTTCTTGAAATACAAAGTCCATTTCTATTATCTGATTATCAATTCACTATCTCAACCTTTTATGTTCCATCATTCTAAGTATTCTATTTAAAAATAATGTTGTTCTTATATAATTGTTTGTTTATTTCGTAATGGTTTTAATGGAATTAAAAAAAATCTTAATGACTATTCGTTTTAGGTTTTATTTTTGAAATTTTTTAGAATCTTTTTTATTATTGTTGAAATTTAATAATTAAAGATCGAATGAATTTTGGGTCTTTTGATATTTCTTTAAGCATGAGATTAAAAAATAGGGTAATTATCCGGTGGCCACCACTTATTAAGTGAAACTTCTGTAAACCACCAAATTTTAAGATTGTATCTGTAAACCACCTATTTTTCAAAAAAATATCCCCCAACTACTTTTCTGTTAAAAAAGTTAACTGTCGTTAGTAATTTTCTACGTAAAGACTATTTTATCTTTATAATACAATAATTACAGTGGACCACTTTTGCATTCTTTGATTTTTTTTATTTATAAACAAAAGCGATGTTGTTTATATAATTAAATATTTATTTTTTTAAAATAGAATATAATTAATTAAATATTTATTTTTTAACTAAATGACAATATTACCCTTATGATGGCATGCTGACGTCATGTTTTCGTTAACAGAGTTAACGGAAAGGTGGGTGGTAGATGTTTCTCTGAAAAGTAGGTAGTTTATAGATACAATCTTAAAATTTAGTGGTTTACAGAAGTTTCACTTAATAAGTGGAGGCCACTAGATAATTATCCTAAAAAATAAAACGAGGCCCCATAAAAAAATTCGCCTAAGGCCCCATATACTCTAAAGCCGACCTTGGATGACGCTCTAATCCAAACAACTCTACATGAGAGATTTTGATAGATAATCCCAAAGGGGATTATAAAAGAGGGTGTTTATTTATTGATCAAGGTTAAAGTTACAATAATAAGACCTCTCTATTTATAATAAAGTAAACATACTTACCTAAGTTAACTTAAAAAGGGAAACTAAATTATAATTATAATAGGAATAAAAGACCAGAACATATACCGTAATTTACATTGAAATAAAAAAATATCAAAGACCTAATATAATAAATTTCTAAAATCCTAAAATAATGTCCTACATCACAAGCCTCCTTAAAACCCAACTTCCCTCGCAATTTTGGCTCACAATTCCTCTCCCTTGTTTGGCTTCCTCAAAAACATATACCAATACAACGCCCCCCTTAATTAAAACATTATGGGTAGTTTAGCTGGTCATGTGGCACCTGGCTTTGCCTTCTTGGCACTTGGGTTATGGCACCTTTTGAACCATATTAAGCTTCATTCTCTTCACCCAAATTCCTACACATCAGCCCCATGGTTTCCCACTTCAAGATTAAAGTACTTGGAGCTTTACATGATCATGTTAGCAAGCTTCATGTCCATGGCTGTGGAGCTTGTCATCGGCCCCGCAAAGCACCAACCCTTTGACACAGATGGAACAATTCCACCAAACCATCTTCGCAACTTTGAGCACGCAACAATTTCACTCACTTTCTTCACTTATGCAGCTCTTGCTATTGTTCTGGACAAAACTTGCTCCAAGCTCCAATGTGGCCTAACTCAATTTCTTGGAGCCATAGCCTTTGGGCAACAATTTCTTCTTTTCCACCTTCACTCAGCTGATCATATGGGTGTTGAAGGCAAATACCACTTGCTTTTGCAAATTGTCGTTCTTATTTCTTTAATCACAACCCTCCTGGGGATTGGTTACCCTAAAAGCTTCTTGGTCAGCTTTGTTAGGTCAGCAAGTATTTTCTTACAAGGTGCTTGGTTTATACTCATGGGTTACACGCTTTGGACCCCGTCACTTATACCTAAAGGCTGCTTCATCAACCTTGAAGAAGGTCACCAAGTGGTTAGATGCCATGGAGCTGAAGCTTTACATAGAGCAAAATCATTGGTCAATCTTCAATTCAGCTGGTTCTTGATCAGTGTCACCATATTTTCAGTCTCTTTATACTTGATTTTGGATAAATTTTATGGTGATCAAAAGGTTGGATACTCATCATTGACTAGAGAAGAAAATGAAGATTCAGATGATGTTGAGTCACAAAAGAAGCACAAACTTGATGAGTCCAAGAGTTTTATTGCTGTGGGAAAAGCCTTTGCATCAGTTGACATGGAGAGGTAACTATTGGAGATAATATATACAAAAGATGAAGTACTAGAATTTATTCGAATATAATTGATTATTAATTAGGTGTGTGTACAAATTAATAGAGTTGGTGGAATCCCACTTAGTCTAATAATTAAGCCTTCAATAATTAATGTTGGCTTAAAGAAAGCCAATGGTTTGTCGGGGTGAAAAATGAGCAAGTTTTTAGGGGGGGTAAACTAAATTTGAGTGAAATTGTTTTGCTCTTGGTTTGCATTGAGCGTGGAGTTCATATCTGTTTGTTGTATAGAAAAGTAAGTAAAAGTTACAAGCTACTTTATTCTATTTTATTATTTTTAATTTTATCTCTCAATACCAACTTCTTGTAGAAGATTTCTATTTGATTTGATTCAAGTATTTTTCTATTATTTTATCATTTCCCAGATTTAGCCACCACTTTGCTATGTTGTTTAGACTTAAAATTATGTTTAATTGGCCGAATTAAAATTGATTCTAATTGACTATGTCAATTGGGTAAAATATAAAGTGAAATTTGAGTTTTTTTTTTTTTTTCCTACAAAACCAACATCCTTGCACATGCAGAACAAATTAAATGTGGCTGCTGTACTTTTGCTACCTGGCCTTAAACTCAAAATATGGCTGAAGAAACTTCGGCTTTGAAAATGACATTGGCTGCTGGACTACCCATAACTCATTAATTATATTGTCTAATACTGTAAATACTAGTTATACTAAAGCTAACAACAATAATCATATTAATAACAAACATAATTGTAATATTTGGGTTATGGTTGAAATAACAATGCTAGTTGGGTGTTGATTATTGAAAAAGCTAGGGCAAAGCTATAAGGACCACAAAATTAGGATAACAAATATTTGAAGTAGGCCATATGAAGGTTATAGAGTCTCATATGAAGGTTATAGAGTCTCAACTCTCTCAGGGATGTGATTTGGTCATTAAAATACTACCAAGAAAAACAAGGAAGAATTACACCTACGGACTGCCTTAATATTGATCCATCTTTAGACAAAACCTTTATCAATAGATAGAGATAATGACGTAAGATAAAATACTAAATTGACAGTCGAGTAAAGCTTATACTTTAATCATTTGTCCCTCTAATGGTATCATCATATGGTACCAAAGTTAATGTCAATCATCAGTTGAAATTAACCGTTGGATTCAGTTGTCAAAAGTATTTAGGAAGATCAACGAAAGCAAAACTTGAGATTAAGATAAATTATAGAAGAGTGATAGGTAATTAATTAATTAATTAATACACACTCTTATTCAAACTCGAACTCCTATCCCTACAAATGTTAAATTTGAGTGAATTCATATTCAATTCGATTCGTAATAGGATAAATGAATAGTAAACGAATCTAGATTCGATTCAATTCGATTTTTATTAATTCTACAAAATGAATTCAACGAATCAAACCGAATATTCGTTTAATAAACGAATCGAATCCGAATCAGTAGAATTTTGACAAAATTTATTTACGGTTTGATTCGAATTCAGTTCATTTATTCATTTTACTACCCCTAACTTGTACTTTAGAGAATGAAAATTAACACCCACCTTGCCTTAAGCTTATACTTTTATTCTCTATAAATAAAAATGGGAGGAATGGAAATTAACACACTTTAACATGTTCAAATAATTCATCCACTTAGTGCGTAAGCTCTATGGTGGCTGATAATTCCTATTTGTTAGACAAAAAATGGGCAAAACATGATTATTATCTAAGACACGAAGAGGTTGTTTGTTAGATGTCAGACTTTTTTAAAAATATATTTGTTTGTTTTTTATAACTTATGTCTGATTTTTTGACATTTACATTTAAATAGAAAAAGTAAACTTTTGTGATTTTTATCTGAATGGGAAAATGTCTGAATGATAAATAAATATTATATTATAAAAAATCTCTGTAAAATAACTTATTTCCTAAACTATAAAATTTGATTCCTTTTTTTGTTGTAATTTATAAGGACATAAATGTCAAATAAATATGTTTAAGATGTTTTTTATTATAAAAATAAACAAGATGTCACTTATATTCATATATTAAAAAAAGAAAAATAAACATGTCATTCAGATTTTCGTATTCATATCTATTCAGACTTCAAAAAAATTCAAACCCATTCAAATTTATCTATTAATTAAGAGTTTTTCTTAAAGACACTTTAAATCTATAAAATATATTTTTTTTCCCTGTTTCTTTAACAATGCTCTGACAATCTCAATCTCCTACACTCTTCAAAGATTTGTTTAGGTCATGCACCCTCAATTAAAAAAGCGAATCGATCACAAAGATTTTGATCCGCAGGTGAAACCATAGGAATTCAAGATTAATTTAATCAATGTAATTGCTCAATATCATAATCAAAACTTTGAGCTTTGTGCTTGTCTTCTTATGCAATCGCTGTTAAGACCAAAGACATAAACCACCAACTTTTCTCAAGAGACATGAAACTTCCTACACAACAACAAACGATCTTTGAGTAATTGCTTGTTGCTTTCTAATTCAATAATAATTAAATTACATTCTTTCACGCAATCCATTGCCCATTATTCTGCATGGTTGTGCTTCCATGCTTTGCACATGCAATGACGATGGTTAATTAATTAATACATCCAAATTTGAATGGTGCATTTACTATAATATTTCTTTCTTTTGCTTGTTTAAGTAGTTACCTTTTGTTTGTTTTTATTTATTTTTGCTTTGTTTCGCATGCAGTCAGGACACAATGAGGAAGGAATTAAATTATATTGTACATATCATGTGGCAATAAGCTTTAAGTCATTTGATACAGACAATGAAACAACTAGGATAGTGATTAATTTTGATTATGTTGCTAATTGCGAAAAAGACCTAATTAATCTTTTTTGGATGTGTGACACGTGTGTTGGGGGTATTCGTCATTTAAATGTGTCAATATGTATAATTGACAAATTTTTATGCGAAGTAAGATAGATTTTTAGGATATCAATTAAATTAAGAAATTTCTTGAATTGTAACTACTTAGTTGCATAAATATTTATAGGGTTAATATCACATCAGTGACTGATGTTTCGACAAATTACAAAGAGGTGATATACGTTTCAAAAATAAGCATTTAGGTAACACGCCGTTAATTTTTCCGTTAAATTTAACAGGAATAGTAAAATTGTGATGAAATGACGTTTTTGTCCCTCTGAGTTAATTTAAGTTTAATTAATAAGCTTTTTTTTTGTTAAATCAAACAATTTTTTTTATATTTTTTTTTACAAGAAAATTTTGATTCAACAAGAAATTTTTTTAAAAAACATTTTAAAAAAAACTGTTTGTTTTAACTTTTAACAAACAAAAAGCCAGTTAATTAAACTTAGATGTAATTTTTTATATATTTTTTATTTAAAAAATAAAACTAAATGAGTAAGGGCATAAATATTATTTTCTAACTAATTGTAGGGGTAGAAATATTATTTTATAACTATTATAGAGGTAAAAACATCATTTTATAATTAATTGTAGGGGCAAAAAAGTTATTTTATAATTATTTTACTGTTTTCCTTAAATTTAACCGAAAAATTAACGGCATGTCACCTAGATGCTTATTTTTTAAACATATATCACTTTTTTATAATTTGTCGAAATATAAATCACTCAGGTGATATTAACCCATATTTATATATACGCGAGTTCATCTTAATTTTTTTTTTAATCTTAGATAGGAGAATTCTTGAAGCTGCACTCTTTGTGCATATAGGTTAATCATTAATTTTGCGCACCAAAATTAACATGTGATTAATTACATATAAATAATTCATCTACTTATTGACTAAGTAATTAAAATTGACTATAATTTAATGTCGCACTCTACTAAGTAATTTTCAATTAAAACATACAATCATTTTTGTAATTTGGTCCGGACTCTTATCTCATTTAATACGATTTCGACAGGCTCAACACTTTACACATTTGTACAACTTGTCACCCACACTTCACCTCTTTTTTTTTTTTTTTCTGGGACTAAATTATATACGTATGGTATCAGGTTTCTTGCAACTTAGGATAATCATCTCGTTGCAAGTATAACTTTATATTGTAAAGTTTCAACAAAACGTTACATAAGTTTTAAATAAAATGTGACAATTTAAGTATAAAATTTTTATTTTGGCCCTTGTACACTTCTTCCACAATTTATATACATTGGACGGACCCCAAAGAGTTGGATTCCCAGCTCCACCCCTGCTTTAAACTGAAAACAAAAATGTACTCCCATATTGTGTGGAAGCAAATTGGTAAGTTGCTCAATGCTAAGTAATAGTTGTTAAGAAACTTATGTGCTCAGAACAAAATAAAATTACCTGTCGTTTCTTTCTTTAGAAAGAAAAAAGAACAATCAAATTCAATTGAGTGTAAGCATTGAAAACGGACAAAAAAAAGTACACGATGATCAATAACGTACAAGAACAATCAAATCGATTGATCAAATACTACCATATCGTTTGAAATGGATTGGTAAGTTGCTCAATGCTAAGTAATGATTCTTAAGAAACTTATGTGCTAAGAAAAGAAAAAATTGCTTGTCATCTCTTTCTTTGGAAAGAAAAAGAACAATCAAATTCAATTGAGTGTAAGCATTGAAAAGGATTTAAAAAAAAAAACACCATGATCAATAACGAACAAGAACAATCAAATCGATTGATCAAATATATATAACATTTCATGGAAAAATAGATTGTTCTAAAAATGCCTCTTAGCTATGCGTCATAATCTCGAATAGATATTTTAAGAGAGTAAACTTTTGGAATACTCTAAAAAGACAATATATGAAGCTTCTTCCTAGAGATACAAGATAATTACATGTATATATTGACCTAATTAGGTGGTGTTCAGATTGAAGAAAAAGAGAGGAGGGGAGAGAGAATTTCAATTTTTTATTGCTTGGTTTAGCATGAAATTCTAAGGGGAAAGGGATGGATTATTTATTTTTTGGACAAATTTACCCTTTATGCTAAAATTCGAGTATTTGTTATTAAGTTAAATTTTAGAAAGAAAAATTACATAAAAATGTAATCAAATTATATCATTTACCAGATTTGAAAATTTTTCTAGAAAAATATAAAAAATAAATATAAAAAACTAAGTTATAAATCAATTTAACTTAAAAATAAAAAAAATAAAGCAAATAGTAATTGAAAAAATTCATTATGAACTGATTTGATTTTCTTTAATTTTTATGTATACAATTTAAAAATAAAAGTATAATAAAAATATATCATATAGATAATCTTCATTTGGTTTTCAATATTAAATTAACAAAATATTTGTAGAGATTAGAGCATTTCCAAAAGGCTCTACTAATTTTACTCTTCAAATATCTATTTGCTTACCTATGTGGTAAATAGAAGAGTGAAAAAATATGTTATCCTCCAAAAAAATCTTCAAATAAAAATAAATTAATATTATTTTAATCAAATAACTATTTTTTGAAAAGAAAAATAAATAGTAATTAAAGTATTCATCTCTTTCTCTCCAATCAAAAGTAATAAAATATAAATTGAAGAGGGATAAAGCTACTTTACAAAATTGAAAAGAGAACTATTTCTTATTTTAAGAATCTTAATTGGAGTGTCTTTTGGAGTCATAAATGTTGATGTGGCTCTTCAAATAAGTAGTAAAATCTTATTTGAAGAGTCTTTTGATGATGCTCAGGCTTTAACTTCACCTTCCTCACTTAATGTTAGCAAAGTATATTTTAAGATGCGTACAATAGTGGTAAACATGGTAATTTAAGGGATAAACATGGTAATTTATACCTCCTCCAATGGTAGAATTTGATTTTTCACTCAACATAGAAGAAACCAAATTCTTCAATTTGCAGCAATTGAGAGTTGTTAAAATTGATTTCCCATTTATTATTGGCAGCCGAATGATGAAAACTTCAAAGATATTCGAATTCCTCTCCTCTCCCTCTTTCTCTCCGGTGAACTAAACACATCCTAAAAGTATTATAAAAAACAGTCAACAAAAAAATGATATAATAATATTGTTGTTGTTGTATTAATTAATAAACGACACAAAAACAATGTCCTGTCGGATTGATTGAACAATGCCATGAAAGCACTCTCATGCCAAAGCAATGAAGTTTCATGAATAAATGAATGAACCATCAATTGCATATGTTTGAATCAATCTTGAGGCCTATAGTAGCCTTGTGTACTTTCTTTGTCATTTCATTTTGTTGGCCTGTTTATGCTGAATCTACTTAATTATTTGCTATCAGTTTCTTTGAATTTCATCATTGTATATACAGCAATGATAATACGTAACCCTACAGAAATTTACAATTTTGATACTATTCACAATACATTTTAAAATCACCATGTTTCAATTTCTTTGAAGGTTGCTAATTTGGTTGGGTGTATTAAGAAATGTAAAAGGGTTTATTAGCATTCCAACATTTTGCCACCACCTTGCGGAAATTGGGCCAAACTGAAACACGAAACCCAAAGAGATTCAACATGTTTTAATCTCTTAAAAGGTTGCGAACTTGACTAGGTATTGTGAAAGGTTTATCAACATTCCAATGTTTTGCCACAACCTTGCTGAAATTGGACCAAACCTAAAAACAAAACCCAAGGAGATATGGGCCAGGCCTAAACACATCAATTACCCAAACCGCTAATCAAAACAACGTCGTTTTAGTTCACTATAAAATAAACGCCGTTTCAACAACACCTGTCTCTTTCACCATCACTGTCTTCCTCTTACAAAGGATTAGAAAAAATCCCTTTCTTTGCCGCGAACCGAAACAAGGCCGCAGTTGCCGTTACCAAAACGTCGCCCTGAAACGAACGGTTAGTTCCTTCGATACCCTCCGATCATGTGAGCCTAAGATTTCAAAATGCTAAAAACATGCATTCGAGTTGGGAAAATTTTGAAATTTTGAGGACGATTTTGTCTTTTAATATCGGAAACGCTCTAGAATTCAAAATCTGGACTAAACTTTGCTTGATTTTATCGAATTAGAGAGGACTCACGCACGGTGTCTCTGATTTTAGGGTTTTGAATTGCAGAGGTCTGTAAATGAGTAAATGGAAAACGAAGAAGAATTGAAAGAGCCAGAGAAGAAGAAGCCGCACTTGAACTCGAATTCTCCCTCTCACTCTCACTCTTTGTCTCCAGCCATGGCTCGTAATACCCCTAGTTCCCCTTCCAGTACCAAATCTATAAGTTCTCTCACTTCTCTTTGATTTAAGTGCCTATTCTTATAGTGTTTGGCATGCTTGGTTGCGTAGATAATTGAATTGAATTGTTTGCATTTTTGGACATAATGAAATTTTAGTATTTTCATTTGTAGAAAACTGAATAACATTTGTGGTATTTACTATTATTATGGAGATATATTTTGGCGGGAGACGTTGATACATTATGGATGGCGCACATTTGCGCACGTGTTGTTTGTGTTGGTACTTTATGGAGCACGTGCGTTCTAATTTATGGGGCATGCTGCACACGTAGTGTGTTTGTGGTACTAATTTATGTAGTGCAGTTGCGCACGTGATGTGATTGTATTGCTACTTTATGGAGCACACATGGTGTGATTGTGTTGCCTATTTTATGGAGCCTACTCGCGCAGGTGGTATGGTTTTGTTGCTAATTTATGGAGCACGCTTGTGCTCATGGTTTAATTGTAATTCTAGTTTATGGAGTACACTTGCGCACATGGTGTGATTGTGTCGCTAGGTTAAGGAGCACGTTTGTGCACGTAATGTGATTAAGTAGCACCTCATGAATTGAGTTTAAGTGGTGAGTAATAATTTTTTTCACATGGTAGTGTTGCTCATGAGCAACTCTACACACACACACACACACACATAGTAAAATGTTTAAATAATACTATTGAATAGTTGTAGTTAATTGGAAAAATTTTGTTTCCATTTATACTGGATGCTGGAGCAAGGTTTTTATTTTTCAAAATCTAGTGAAAGATCAAAATAACAATTTGGTCTTGCTCATGAGTGGTGAGGAAAAGCATGTGGACTTTGCCACTCAAGTAGAAACTTGAAACAAATGCTTCTGCACAGACACTCACAGGGTCAGGTGCGTTTCTGTTATCTGGTAGATGACTACAAGTTTGTAATACAAGTTGGTAAGTGCAGATAATCATGATGTAATGTGAAATTGTCAATTTTCTTTTTTAAATAACTAACGTGGTTGCCTTTCTCACTCTCAGTTGACTTGAAGTTAAAGAGAATATCATAAATATTTTTTCTTTTCTCCAGGTTGATGCAGCGGTTCTCCAATACCAGAATTAGAAACTAGTGCAGCAACTAGATTCTCAGAAGCATGAGTTGCAGAGTCTCAAAGCCAAAATTAAAGAATTACAAGAGAAGCAAACTTCATATGATGAAATGTTGATCACAGTGAACCAACTTTGGAATCAGGTGAACTGTGAAATTCCCTTTTTTCCTTTTTACTTTTTATAGACTGCACTCTTTTCTGGTCTCTCTGTCATCTGTAGTTTGGATTGTCTGATGGGAAATTTTGCTATGTTTTCCTTGTTGTTTGTTGATGATTTGATCCTGCTTGGAGTACGGGCTGGGGGAGGATCAAATGTTTTACAAAAGACACGAGGCGTTTTAGCAGTTTATTGTCTATAAGAAGATTAGTTTTTTGGTTGTTTATTCTTCTATGTTACTTAACTCTAGTTTCACGACACATTAACTATATTGACTTGTTGTATTTTTTAGATTCAATTCCATCTTGTCCTCCAGAGGATATGTTTCTCTGTAGACTACTTCAAGTGAATTCCATTGAGAGCAGTAGCAAAGATGGAATATTACAATATGTTGAAGAGGCCGTTGCCTCGCGTCACCCATCTGCTAGGGAGTTGATGAAATTTCTTGAAGAAGCCATTGATGCTCAGAGAATGAAAACGAAGAGCATAGATGAGGCTTTGCATGAAAAGCTATCTGCAGAAGGTCAGAAAATTTTGATGTCAGGTCCAATTGTTATTTTGCATTCATCATTTATATTTCCTGTGATTAGGTTAGTTGTTTGTGACTTCAATCTTCAGCACAGTATTTCCTCAGGAACTTGATATTGATTCTCATATATTTGGGGTTCTCAGATGCCATTATCCAGATTGATGATATGATGAAAGAAGAGGCTAAAAATCTGCATGAGGCGATGGAGATTCTCCACTTGAAGCAGAAGGAATATGCTGATCAAATTGAGACTTATATAAGCAGCCATTCGGTTGATCAAGCTGAGATTCAACACCTTGCAGGTTTGTGAGATGATTCAATCTGAATATTTCTGTTATGTTGGAAATTTTGTGGATAATTTACCATGAACTAGTGAATAAGATCACATTCACATCTGCACAATTATAAGAATGAGATGTAATTCACAAAAATTTTAATATCAGATTTAGTCGCTTTTTCACACATTCAGCTTCTCTTTTCATAGTCAATTTCTTGCCCTCACTAACAACTCTTTTGGTCAAATAAATTCAACAAGCCAATGTCAAACATGGATAGACACTGAATCCTAGTACCCAGTAGGAGGCTTTTTAATCTAATGTAATTTTCTTTTTGAATTTATCGTTTAATGCTATTTTAGTTGCAGGAGTTAGAATAAATAAAACTGTAGTAGTGTATATTATTTAAGTTAATGAAAATAATGGCATTATAGAATTTTATTGTGTTACTATTATTTGCACACATATTTTTTTCAGTTCAATTTTTTTTACAGTATGTTAACTTTATTTTTTTGTTCAGTTTCTCCTTAAACGGGGTGACATTTGTACGAAACTATAAGAATATGTTTGTAACAGAAAGAGTGCACCATTCAAAGTAGGCATCAGAGCTTTAAAAAAAAAAATTAGAAGTAAGAAGGCGTCAGGAAATAGTTTGCGAGGTTGTTAACTTGAAAAACTCAGGCGATTATGTTGTCAGTATATTTGTGGAGTGTCTTCTTCTAATTTGTAAACTTGTATGAAAAATACAAATTATTGTAGTAGTTACTATGTCGTTCTTATCATAGGCCATTTTTTATCACCATAATAATAAAAAATATTTTCTTTGATGATTCTTTTATAAATTCCTACATAATATTCATTAGTATACATCTAACTGGAATTACTCATGTGATTTTGCCTGTGAAGTAGTGTATGGCATAATATGTTTCTAATATATCAAATAACAAATAACGTTTAAAAAAAAAAGAAAGAAAATCTAAACAAAAATAATATGCATCTAAATAAAGAAAATATTCATGAATTTTTTTGTGTATTTTCTTATTAATAATAGAATACAAATTAAGTAAATCACCGTTAGTGCTAGACTTGGCAGGTATCAATTTCCGTTTGGCATTAATAATTTTACTCTTAAAATGTATTTTTATTGCTTGGAGCATTAAACGCTCCTTTAACCTGATATATATGCCAGGCATCTTATAGGCTTCTTTATTTAGCTATATTTATATGCCAACCAAATTTAATCTTTGGCCATTGGTTTGATCGAACGGTCAATAGCTGGACAATTCATCTCATGGCTGTCTATTAAATATACGCCTGTTTTATTTATGCTTAAAGGTGAACTTGAAGAGAGCATGGCTGAACTTGAGGAAAGTAGAAGAAAACTGGTCAGTCTAAAGATGCAAAAAGATATAGCATCTGGTATGCATTCACTGGTTCCAGCTGCTGCTATGGTAAATGGAAGTAGATCGCCGGAGAAGAAGTCTGCTGATAGGAGAATGGATTTGCAAGAATTGAAGGATTCTGTCGAGGAGGCAAAGGTATCAGTTATGGATGGTTATCTTTAATTTTTCTGTCTGTGTATATAGGCTTGCTTGCTTGTGTGTATTAGGAAACGTTACATATCAAATATTGCATGCAGATTCAGGCAGCAGACCGTCTTTCCGAGGTTGAAGAAGCACAGCAAGACAATATAAACTTGTTAAAACAATTGCAGAATCTTCAGGCTCACAAATTCAAATTATTAATATATGACCATTCATTTACATGTCATCTCAAGGATAAAAGTTTTTATTTTGTTACATTTGAGAATCTAATTTTTGATATTGTGTTTGCATAGAATGAGCTGAATGATGACAAATATGTACACTCATCTCGATTGTATAATTTAGTAAATGATCAACTTGAGCATTGGAATGTTGAAGTAACGATACAAAGCATTGACAGATTCTTTGCAGGTAAACTGATATTTTGTTGCTTTGTCATGCTTTGCATATCGGTATCATTATTCGTCTACTTTAAAAGCCCCATTTCAGATTGACAGGTCTCTTGTTTTGAGAAGAGAGAAGGAAGTAAATGTAAGAGCAGAGTCGGCAGATGCTGCAAGGAACACGGTTGATGATTCTGAATCTAGAATTGAACAGCTGGAGCTTCAGTTGCAGAAGAGTACCATTGAAAAAAATGATCTTGGTCTTAAAATGGAAGAAGTCATGCAGGATTCAGGTGAAGAGGTTAATTATGCTAGTTTTTATCTCAGCTGCAATCTGGTGGAGCTTCTGGTTGTAATGTCATTGTTTATTCCAGGAAGAGAGGATATTAAAGCAGTGTTTCGTGTGATGACTTCTGCTTTGTCCAAGGAAATGGGAATGATGGAAGCTCAGTTGAATCGGTGGAAGGAAACTGCGGATGAGGCCCTTTCATTGCATGAAAAAGCAGTCTCTCTAAAAGTGTCCTTAAGTACAAAGGTTTCCTCTTTTTATTATGCTTGTTCTTTCTATTATTTATTATTTATTTGAGTAAATCCTACTGACCCTTGTGAGGTGTTATTATTGTAATGTTTTTCAGTCACTTATTCCATTATTTAGCTTTGACCCGGACAAATTGCCCATACTAATAGCCTTTGTAAGTAAGTCATGTGAAACCTGTTAAGTTAATGTTAGGGAGGGTCCAACAATACTATTTAAGCCTAATAACAGCATGTGGACAACCTCAATCACAAATAAAACTTATTATACTATAATTTTATCAATATGGAGGGATTCCAATGCAAGACCAGTTTATCATATTTGGCTTTGATACATGTTAAGTTTGCATGACCTAGAAGCTAATGCTAATAGATAAGAGCCCAATAATAACATGTAATCTCTCATACTTTCAAAATATTAGTCTTATTTCCCTTTTATTAAAATACGTCTGAGTACGTAGACAAGCCTCATCTCTCCCCTAATGCTTTGTCATCTGTGTTGAACTAGGTACATCCATATTCCATAACATGCAATTGCTAAAATTTTTGTCGCAAAATTTAAATTCCAAACAGTTGATGGATTGCTAAAATCACTGGCCATAACATGCAAAAGATTATGAACGTTAACATCAGAGTCATGTACTTGGCTTTAGCAAGATTCTAGCTAACACATCTTTGCATTACCTAGTTGATGATGTTCTGAATTCGGAAAACAATAGGATAAGCATTTGGCATCACACATGAAGTTAAGTATTTTGACAGATGCTCATATAATTCAATTGTTACATCATTTTTGTAATGCAATTTTAAGTTTGCCTACTTAGGACGACTGAGCTTGTATTCCACTGCTATGGTGGCTTTTGTGGGTTGTTCTTCCTTTAGGGCCAGTTTTAGAATTTTTTTAATTTCCTTGATGCAGTCCAACAAGATATGATAAACTTGCCATATCTTTGATTGCATTACTGATTTCTAGCTCTTTCCTTTATTATTATTATTATTATTATTATTATTATTATTATTATTTTTGGTGTGTGTGTGTGTGCGCGTTTGTTGTGTATTGTAAAATCTAGAAATCCCTGGACCATTCTATGTTCACTAAGCTGTAAACTGGCTACTACTTCTAAACCCTACAACATAGGGAGTCAAGAAGCTTGTGGGATATAAAATATTTATTCCAGCTGGGTTGTTCAAGGGGTTTCAAGTACAAGGTTTCAAGGAGTTCTAATCATTTTAATTGTCATATTTCATTTGTTGAAATTCTGTAGTGAAACCAGTGTTACTAAGACTTGATTTCTGCATTTTTTGAATTTATCTATGTCTATTCCTTGGATTATGATGATATCAAAAGGAAAGGAATTTAAAGTTTGAAAAATGGGTACTTTTCTGGTTAATTATTGTATCTGATCATGGATGGATCATTGGCTTTTTGTTCTCACGCCTGCCTATTATTTTTGTCTGTTGTGAGTATATGATGATTGAAATCATACGTGCCGTGACATAAACGAATTTTTTGTTGTTGGCATAGACAAATGAACAAAGGTGCTCGACACACAAATGTTTGGGGCAGATGGCAGAAATCAAATCTCTGAAGGCCCTAGTGAGTTTGCTCATTCTAATGTTAATTTATATTTCATATTCACCTAATGCATTAGGTGCATGGAGCTTGGTTGCTTCATGAATTCAATAAGAGGAATTTTCTGGCTGTTTATTAAGCACACTGTGTCAGTATCCACTGCTGTCTTTTGTATAGCACAAATAGTGCTATGCTTTGTTTTCTGAGTGGACAGCTGGTCTTTTACATCTTCTTTATTAATACATTTTTGAGTTTCTTATCAAAAAAAAAAAGTATCCACTGCTGCCTGTAGCTTCTCATATTAATTGTCGAAGGTTTCTTGGAACAAAGTACTCTCATCAGTTGGACCCTATCAACAATGTGTCATCTTGTTGGGTCTAAGTGTATCACATCTAATTTGGCTTGTTTTTGTTTCAGTTTTTTAACAGCCTCTGCTCTTCCTAGTTTTTTCTATTTGTTATTGCTATTGTCAGGAACCTATTTAGGGAAACAAAATTCCATATGGATGCAGGTATATTAGTCAAAAACAAACTGTGGATTAACAGATTTTTGTAAACCTTCAAGTGTCGATTGACTTCAAGAACCTACGTTACACAAGGTCATGATTATAAGAATTAAGAGCATAAACAAATGTGGCAAGTGTGCTAGAAATTGGGGCCAGTAGTATCTACTCCATCTGAAATCTTATTACTTGAATCTACTGTCACTATGACTAAATTAGTTTTTTGTAGCTGAGGTTGATTTTCATCTTGCAGATTGAAAAGCTGCAAAAAGACAAACTAGAATCACAGATTATGTTGGACATGTATGGCCAGGAAGGTCATGATCACAGGTATGTCGATCTAAGTATGCTTTTCTACAAAAGTATAAGAAGAAGAGGAGAAAACAATTTGTCAAATAATGTGTTTATGAGTTTTTTTTTTTTTTACCCCTTTTTTCCTAATTTTTGAATAAATGAAACAATGGAATAAACTAGCTTTCTATACATTATGATTTTGGGATGTAATCTATTAGAAGGTTAGGTAGACTGAACTGTATGATTAACTTTGTTCAGGGTGGGTTTACTATTGCTTTTTCAATTATTGTTTTTGAATATAAAGTGCTTAGCTTTTTTGTGAATTTGAAAATGCGTTTGGTGGCATGTTTTGTTAACAATGTTTGAAAATCAAAACAGTGAAAACACATTTGGTAGTTTTGTTTGAAATATGAAAATATGTGAAACATGTTTGTAAATTTATTTACAAAATTGTTTCTTCATAGTTGCATTATACAAATATATTATTAAAATCAATTAATATATTTATTTATATTAGTTATTATCATACATGTGTTTGTGCAATGCATCAATGACTCTGACCTACAAGAACAAAGTTAAGTTATATTAATTCTTTTAAATTTTTTATTTTTTATGTTTATGAAAGAGAATAAATTTTTTATTTTAAATATGTTTATTTAAGATAATTGAAAATTAATTTATTTTTATCACATATTTTTTTTGTCTTAATTTTGATGGATTATTTTTTATTAATATATTCTTATAAAATATATCAGCAATATGTATGAGTCATAATCTTATATACATGCATATCCTTTTTTGTCATCCATCTATTATACTAATATATTTTATACTAATATATTTTATGTATCATTAATATAGCATATCTTGTGGGATCCTGAGGGACCTACATAGCATTCTATTGCGGATATTACACTAACTATTATAAGCAAAGTGAAAATCACATATATTCCATTTTCCATCCCGTTCTCTTTCGTGGCGAATTATCCACGTGTCCCAAGACTTCTGGTTAATTTGAGAATTTTCTCAAAACTGCTTGGAACAAACAGATATTGTGTTTTCCCATTCTTGAACAGCAAAATATACCGATCATAAAATAGTACTATACACACCCGTTGAATTCCAGGGATTTGATGGAGATAAAAGAATCAGAACGTAGAGCTCATTCACAAGCTGAAGTGCTGAAAAACGCTGTGGATGAACATTGTCTAGAGTTGAGGGTGAAAGCTGCTAATGAGGCTGAGGCTGCTTGCCAGCAAAGGCTTTCTGCTGCAGCAGCTATTTGCTAATGAGGCTGAGGCTGCTTGCCAGCAAAGGCTTTCTGCTGCAGAAGCTGAAATAGCTGAACTGATGGCCAAACTGGATGCTTCTGAGAGGTTCATCTTTTATCTCATGTTCTGTATAACTTATTACATACATTTGAAAGTCTCTCGTTATCCAGTGGCAATAACTTGATTGGAAGTGGAAAATGAAACTTGTGTGCTTCTATTGTCAAATTCCTAGAAATTGTATGAATTGATTTTGCTTTCCCTCTACGATCATTGTGTAATAAATTTGAATGTTTAGAAATCATATAATTTAGCAATTCAAGTATATATACATCATTTTGAGCAGTAGGTACCGAAACAAATGGTTTTGGTTAAAATAAGTGAATTTAAGCTTGTGCTAATCATTTTTCACTACTTGTTTGTGTAATTTATCCTGATGATGAATTTGTTCCTTACGGTGATGGTTATCATAGTATTATGATTTTACTGATCTTGTGCCTAATTCTTTTTGCATACAAATTCTTATCATTTCAAAGACCTGTTAAACAATGACATAAATGCCTGCTGTCTGCTTAAGCTGGATTTATGAGTTATAAATTAAGGCTAGGGAGAGAATTTTGTACCTTGCTCTTTTGTAATCTCTAAGGAAGCATATGCACTGCCAATAGGGTTGTGCATCTATGCAAATGTTTACTCTTAATATAGTCTAACCTAATGGACAGATCGCTCTTAAATCATTGCCTCAATCTGATTTATTGATCAGTTAGCATTTCCCCTGGTAATTTATCTTTGGCCTCGAATTTTTATCTCGTGCCTTCACCCATTTGGTATTTGATCACGACCAGGTGTGAAGCAAAGATTGTTTTATGCTCACTTGTGAGTCTTTTTAACATTTCACATCTGTTCTCAGTGCCATCATCTGTATGAGCAACATTTTTGGAAATCTGTTTTTATTATTTGTTTAATTCGGTCATAAATAAATGGAGCCCTTGCTTGATTTTGACAATTGGAGGATATGAGATCATTTAATACGCTTTAACCACCTTATGCTGTCCCTTCTGTAGGGATGTAATGGAGCTAGAAGAGGCTATGAAAAGCAAAGATCGAGAAGCAGAAGCATACATTGCTGAAATGGAGGTTATTATTTTTCTACAAGATTTGCTCTTTTTTACTCCCTTTTTGGCTTTTAGGGGTGGATGGGTTTGCACGCTGCAGCTTTGGTTCCTTGGCACACTTTCCACCACTCTTATAGGCATTCGCTTATTTTTCCTGTTCAACAACTGCCTTCTTTTGTCTTTTTCAGACCATTGGTCAAGCATTTGAAGATATGCAGACACAGAACCAGCATTTGTTGCAGCAAGTGGCTGAGAGGGATGACCTAAATATTAAGGTCTTTCTTATATCATCAGCCTCATTGTTTGTTTTTAACAATCTTAGTCCTTTGATCCTGTTACATTGTTTGGTTTTTACCCCCTTTTTTTAAAAAAAAAAAAAAATTAGTTGCACAATGTTCCGTTTTTGGTACAGCTTGTCTCTGAGAGTGTGAAGACTAAGCAAGCACAAAGCTTTCTACTCTCTGAGAAGCAGGCACTGGCAAGGCAACTTCAACAAATCAATGCATTGGTGGAATCTGCAAAATTGAGGATTCTCCATGGTGAAGAACAGGTAAAGCTTCTATATGCAATGCAGACAAATTTTTGACTCAGTTATTCTCGTTTTTCCTTTATCAATAATTGATAAATCTTGCAGATGAAAGCTTGTCTGACAGAGGCTCTTAGATATAACTCTGAAGACAGACATCTTGCAGTCAACCTTGAAACTACGAAGTGGGAATTAGCAGATGCAGAGAAAGAATTGAAGTGGCTGAAGTCTGCCGTTACTTCTTCTGATAAGGAATATGAGCAGATCCAGCGGAAGACGGAAGACATGCAAAAAGAATTGGAAAATGAAAGGTGGGTTGTTTTCTTAATGCTGGTTTGATGTCGAGCTTCTGGTTATATGTCATTCATCATGAACATCCGTAGTTAGGACGTTGAAAATAATTGAGTGCAACAAAGGTTAATTGCTGGAACACATTGATCCTGATCCCTGTTTCAACATACTCATCAAGTTATTCGTGCTTTCCTATCATGTCATTGCTTTAGAATTAGCTAACGGACCTTTTTTTTTTTCTGTTTCTTTTGTTTTTTCCAATTTTCGGCTTTATCAATGTTTTGTTAAACCAGAAATGAAAGAAAGAAGCTAGAGGAAGAGCTCATGGAAGCGAATAACAAGGTTGCCGAATTGACTTCTGAAACTGGTGAGGCCACAATACAGAAACTTCAGGACGAAATAAAAGATTGCAAAGCAATTCTCAAGTGTGGCGTGTGTTTTGACCGCCCCAAAGAGGTTAGTATGCCATCCCATTGCTTACTTTATGCTAGGCGTTGTTTCTGGTTCTGCGTGCTTTGTTTCAAACTGATGAACATTGGGCTGCCTTAAATTCGACAGGTTGTTATAACAAAGTGCTTTCATCTCTTCTGCAATCCGTGTATCCAAAGAAATCTCGAGATTCGCCACCAGAAGTGCCCTGACTGCGGAACTGCTTTCGGTCAAAGTGATGTTCGTTTTGTAAAGATATGAATGTGGCAGAGCTTCACCCATATTTTTTCTATGAACCGTAAACTTAGCTTTGCTCCGCATTCAGTTTTGCAGGAGCCTGACCTTGAAGTGTCAGCGTAAAATTATTTTTGGTTTTTTTCTTTAAATTATATTTTAATAATTTATATATGCAATTATCTAGACATCTCGTTATTTATAAAAATAAGAATAATAATAATATGAGAATTTAATTGGGGCCCCTTGAGAATTGCTATGACGCTGCCTTTAGTTTTATTGTAATGTATGGTTTTAACTTTTTTCTGCATTCAATCAAACCAATTATCTCTTCCCTTTGCAATTCTTTGTTTCTCTGAATCAAAAGAGAAGAGAAGAGAAGAGAAAATCTTTGAAAATCATTGAAACGTATGCGGTCTAGGTGATATTTTTATGTTTTTTTTTATTTTTTTTCATTTGTATGTCAAGAAATCTTGAGACTGCTGAGATATTTCCAATATTATGTAAAATCATTTTAACTCCAATAATATGAGGGATGTGTGGTAGTGTTATAGCATTGCTACATGTATCACAGTTTTTTAGTTTTTATATTTGTTTGAAAATGTGGGACAAGATCTCTAATTAAAAAATTATTATATATACAGAATTTACTCGGCCAAAGAAAATGATTTGAAAATCACTCGGTTAAGTTCCTGGGACCATACAAATTTATAAATAATTGTTACGAAAATAGAATTTCATTTTTATTATAGTAAAACAATCAATTTTAATTTTTAACAACAATGTAGAAGTTTGCATTTTGTAAATAATAATGATGTGCTTACAAAATTGATGAATAAAGTTTGTAATTCAAAATATATGACGCTTGATGTGTCATTCATTCATTTTTATGGTTACTAATGATATACTTACAAAGTTGAGATACAAAGTTTATATCTCAAATGATGTGACACGATGTATAATTCATTCCAAATAAAAATACTTGAAGAGTTCTGCTATTTGCCCCGGGTCAAACTCTGAAATAAAGAGTAACGACGCCATTTCATCAATTTTTTTTTTTTGGTTTTCATTATGCGTAAAACGGTATCGTTTCAATGCCGAAGCTAGCTTTTCTTTTTGTTTCATTTCAGCACTAGAAATGAGGTTTTACGTCGTGACTGACTATGTTGGTGATGTGATTTACGGCTGTGAAGTAATCGTCTCTTGAGGTTTTAGCCGCAGCCGCGGTGGTCATGGCTTTGAGGTTGGGAATGAGGTATTGAGTTCGGTTTTTGAATAGAGAAACTAACGTCTTGGAAGGGAAGGTTTAATGTAGGAACTTCACATGCATGCTATGTGTTTGAAAGAATTCCGAAATGAAAACTGCTCGAGCTGGCAATTGCACGTGCATGCTATATGTTTGCATAAATTCCGCAATGAAAACTTTATTCTTTTGTAGTTCAAAACCTGTGTTTGAAAGCTTCCAAGCATACGTGACTTTTAAGAACGGAAGAGCCGGCAACTCTATAACGTTTCTTTTCTGTTATTTTGACAAAGGCCAAATGAATAAAAGTAATAATAATTGAGCTGACGGTTTGAGGAAGAATATATTTATTTTCTTTTATAATCTCCAAGGTTTTTCACGAATCCTTATAAATAGAAAAGGTATCGACACTCATACTCAAGTTAATGATGGAAAATATGGAATCAACCACGCAACTTCTGAAGTAGTTCTGAACTCATAGAATTAGCTAAAAGACTTTGTACATTACACTCTGCGGGTTGAGGAATTTATAAAAGAAAGGTGGTCTGTTTAGAGTTAATAATAGACTTGCTGCTTCACTGCTCATGTCCCAAAAATGAACTTTTTAAATTGCAAGGACAACCAATTGACAAGAGAACAAATTAGAAGCTCAAGGGGAATAAATTATTTGCGTACATCTCATTTCAAAAATACTCACTCAAGCAACCAATCTCATATTACTTGAAAAAGAAAATACTCTACCAAAATGAAAATAAAAGCCTACATATAATAATCCTTCAAGAAGTTCCAAAGGAGAGATTTCAATATCCTTTCAACAGGATAGGAGGAACATCACCTTCGACAACATTCAAGTGGCAAGAATAATTAGGTCATTCCCTTTTCTACGCTAAGCACATACAATGATTATTAACATGCTCTCTAGCTTAGTGAACTCAAAGTCCAGTTCTGCTACTGACGTAAAACTACTGAAAATTGGAATTCCCTGATTCTTCCTTGTCGGGATCTTCCTCATCTTCCTCTTTCTTTTCTTCCTCTTCCTCGTCTTCTTCTGGAGGATCGCATGGCAATGGCGGTGGTAACGGTGTTGTTAAGCTCAAATACATCATGATCCACAATACCCAATCACATAGAAACAGTAAACAATTCAACAAAAAAGTCAAGCCAATGAAACATTGAAAAGATTTATATAAAACAACAGCCATTTGGTAATCACATGAAACAAACAATTCTGCACAAATCAAAGTGGATGCAGTGGCAAGTTTATAGCACAGCAAAAGCCCTTCAGAGAGTGAAAAAACACTTGCAAGAATAAAATTGAAGACTGCAGCAGATTCGATTGCCCCACAACATAAATTAAAGCCAAATTTTCTAATATAATTCAATAAGATACTAAAGGAAAGAAATTCCTATATTGGATTCTAGTTTCTACACCAATGGATACACAAGATCTTAAACTAGAAATTACACTAAAGTTTGAACAAAAAAGTTTTTGATTCCTTGTTACAGCACCTAAGCCAGTACTAGTGGGCAACTGGGTAACTCAATAATGACCCAGACCCTCAGTACTTGAACAGCATTACTACAACTCAAATCAACACAATCAAACCACTCAAAACTTGAATCAGCCAATCAAAACTGACTTTTCATTGCATTTAGTGAATAAAAATTTTCACACCCTTAACACTTCCTTGTTTTCTCAGAAAACAAACACACCCGCATCAATAAACACATCAATAATCCAAACTCACTTGTCTCAAAACACACCCGGGATCTACTCCATCTTATCACAAAATAAACTTCCAATAAGAAAACAAATAAATTTGATTACACAGACAATTTATGAAATTAAAATTGAATCGTCCCCAATTTTGACTGAAAATAATCCCTAAATCCATAAACGAAACCACCCAAAACTTGAATCAGCAAATATCGAAGCATTACCTTAGGTGCGGAAGTGTCTCGTTGGCTGTGGATTCGTGCTCTGTGGTTCCAAAACAGATCGCGTGATGCCGTTTCGTGCTCTGTGGATCGAGTTGGCTGCCCTGCTTTCTAAGTGGTTGTGGCTGTCTCACGTTGGCTGTGGTGGCGTTGACGGTGGCTATGCCTGCGTGATGGTGGCTGTTAATGGGAATTTCAGTCGAACGGCAGTGTTGAAACGATAAAGAAAAGGGCAGCGGCTCTGATTTTTGGCAGTGTGTGTCGTACGTTTAGAGAATGAAACGGGCGCATTTTAGCCTAAGTTGAAACGGTGTCGTTGCTTCGGGGTTTGACACGGAAAAATAATGTGTTTCGTGCTTGAATTTTATCTAAAAGTCATCTTTTCTAAACAAAAATATGTAATGATATATATTTTAAATTTTTTTATTTTAATTAATATGTCATTTATTAATTAAGTGATTGGTAATTATTTATTAAGTTTAAATAAATTAATTATATATTTCATTAATTAATTAATGAATATTATATTATTTATGATAATTTTTTATTTTTAAAAAATTAAAAATATATAATATGACTCAATAAAAATTATCATATTATAATGTATTAAGACATAATCAAGCTTATCCATGGAAATTTCTGAAATATTGGTACTTCTCAAGCAAAAATAACATTACGTAATTGAAAACGTGACATGTTCATAAAAGAAAAACACGTGTGCTGGTCCTGGCTGGCTAGTGGCTAGCCATACGTTATGTAATCGATGAGTTAACATTTTCCTATGGGGTTACTTGTCAAACAATTAAGGTAGATTCTAAAATTTTATTTTTTTTTTTTTTTTTTTTTTTTTTTTTTTTGAGAGGAAAATTTTAGTTAATTATGAGGTACGAAGATAAGGATCAAATATTGCTCAAATATGGGCAATCGCAGACTGCAAATAAATATTGAATTAAAAATAAGAAATGAACCAAAAAAAAAAAACTTTTGATTTGTATGTTAAAACCAAAATAATAATAATGCTAGAGTTCTAAAGTATCTTTTCAGAAGACTTATAATAAAGTTACAAATTTTTGTATAAATTTATTTTATATAAATTGATGTAATATAAATTTATTGATTAGATAAAAATATAAAATAATAAAAATAAATCATATGCGTCAAGAAATAATCAATTTAATTAATTTAATCATGTCATATTAATTTTTAACAAAGAAATTAGTAAAAAATTTATATCTTAAAGTATGCTCGGGAACTCTAGCATAACTATATAAATCCCTCTAGCATAACTATATAAAATACTTTCAGAAGAAGAAAATATAAAAGTTGAAAAAAATTTTCACTTTTATGTACATTTCACGTTTGGTCTCTTCAAGTTTATCATGACTTTTTTTCCATTATTATCAATAGAACCAAAATCCTAATTTTGCCCCCGTTTACTAAATATCCAAATATTGACTCTCTACTTGAGGAAGCTCTATTCTGAAAATATATATATATATTGATGGGGGAAATTGCGTGAAGGAAAATGCAAATTTGAATACAAAAATGGGTTTTGAATCGACAACTATTAAGTCTACAAAGATGACCAAAATTGGAATTTGATTAGCGGTTGACTTTAATTAGGAAACCATTATCCATTAAAATATCAAAGCTAATGAATTAATCAGGATTAGTAATTTAATCACTTCACTTAATATTTAAAATTCTCAATGCCGTAGCCGTCGCAGCCGGAGAACATCATTTTTATGTTTACAAATGAACAAACATATAAAAATTAAAATGCAAGTCTTTGTCATTTTGAAAGGATAAATTATCATTTTAAAAATAAAAAAAAACTATTATATATTTCCTATTCTTTTGTATGTACCATTAAGCACTAATGGAATTAGGTTTAATTTCTTTTTTTTTTTTTAAATGTTACTGACCTGTGAAAATTTTCCTTAAGAGTTCCAATTTTATTACTAAGAGTTGAGCTTAAATTTGTTATATCGGTCAAAAATCGACACCTATTAATAGCCCTTATTTTTTTTTAAGCAAAAATTCAATATAAATTAAAAATTGATCATTTCCACTACAATTTTTAAAAGAAAAACAATGAGAGATTAAGTTTTGTTGCTATCAATTGGCAAAATAACAGTTTCTGGATGCTACTGCAATTATTTTCAGGAGTAAAATGTGTTGAAGCAATATCAAATTAATCAAAGCTAACATAATGACCTTATCTTATATTCCAGAAACAATACACCTCCATTATCATCCAGAAATATTCCAGATTACACTATACTAGAACTGGAAAGCAAAACTTCATTAATGGAAATAAAGTTTATCGTCATAATAAAATCTATAATTTAGTGGATTAGTAACTAAGCGGCATATAATATAATGATTTGATGACAGGTATATTTGCTTAATGGCCCAACTTTCATTAAATGATCGAACAGTTGCATTCAGCACATGCCTGTAATAAATGAATTCATAGCAGTCATGGGAACATGTACCATTTTCAATTTTTTTAATTTAATCAACAAGGGGCAATTCTGTCATTATATGTACAAAACTTGTGTAATTGAAAAGTTGAATGTGAATTCTCTAATGTTTCTAGAAAAACAAGCTACACAAAAGGCACAAATCTCTTCCAATGCTAATGGTTTTATTGGTCAACTGCTGCTAATAACAATAATCTTGTTGTTCAAGCCAGCCAACGCACAAGTTCAAACATTCAAAACCTTATAGAAGCCTCTAGACATCTTAAGTCCTTGGCATGTTTCAACATCAAGTCCCCTTAAAACCCCAACTTCCCTCACAATTTTGGCTCACAATTCCTCTCTCCCTTGTTTGGCTCCCTCAAAAACATATACCAATACAAGGCCCCCCTTAATTAGAACATTATGGGTACTTTAGTTGGTCATGTGGCACCTGGCTTTGCCTTCTTGGCACTTGGGTTATGGCACCTTTTGAACCATATCAAGCTTCATTCTCTTCACCCAAATTCCTACACATCAGCTCCATGGTTTCCCACTTCAAGAATAAAGTACTTGGAGCTTTACATGATCATGTTAGCAAGCTTCGTGTCCATGGCTATGGAGCTTGTCATCGGCCCCGAAAAGCACCAACCCTTTGACACAGACGGAACAATTCCACCAAACCATCTTCACAACTTTGAGCACGCAACAATTTCACTCACATACTTCACTTATGCAGCTCTTTCTATTGTTCTGGACAAAACTTGCTCCAAGCTCCAATATGGCTTAACTCAATTTCTTGGAGCCATAGCCTTTGGGCAACAATTTCTTCTTTTCCACCTTCACTCAGCTGATCATATGGGTGTTGAAGGCCAATACCACTTGCTTTTGCAAATTGTCATTCTTGTTTCTTTAATCACAACACTTCTGGGGATTGGTTACCCTAAAAGCTTCTTGGTCAGCTTTGTTAGGTCAGCAAGTATTTTCTTACAAGGTGCTTGGTTTATACTCATGGGTTACATGCTTTGGACCCCGTCACTTATACCTAAAGGCTGCTTCATCAACCTTGAAGAAGATCACCAAGTGGTTAGATGCCACGGAGTTGAAGCTTTACATAGAGCAAAATCATTGGTCAATCTTCAATTCAGCTGGTTCCTGATCGGCGTCACCATATTTTCAGTCTCTTTATACTTGGTTTTGGATAAATTTTATGGTGATCAAAAGGTTGAGTACTCATCATTGACTAGAGAAGAAGATGAAGATTCAGATGATGTTGAGTCACAAAAGAAGCACAAACTTGATGAGTCCAAGAGTTTTATTGCCATGGGAAAAGCCTTCGAATCAGTTGACATGGAGAGGTAAATATTAGAGATAATATATACAGAAGATGAAGTAGCTAGAATTTATTCGAATATAATTGATTATTAATTAGGTGCGTGTACAAATTAATTAGAGTTGGTGGAATCCCACTTTGTCTAATATTTAAGCCTTCAATAATGTTGGCTTAAAGAAAGCCAATGGTTTGTAGGGGTGGGAACTAAATTTGAGTGAAATTGATCTGCTCTTGGTTTGCATTGAGTGTGGAGTTCATATCTGTTTGTTTGTATAGAAAAGTAAGTAAAAGTTACAAGTTATTTTATTCTATTTTATATTTTTTAACTATATCTCTCAATACCAACTTCTTGTGGAAGATCTCTATCCGATTTGATTCAAATATTTTTCTATTAATTTTATCATCTCCTAGATTTAGCCACCACTTTGCCATGTTATTTAGACTTGAGATTATGTTTAATTGGCCGAATTAAAATTAATTCTAATTAACTATGTCAATTGGGTAAAATATAAACTCAAAATTTGGGTTCCCCACAAACAAAATCAACATCCTTGTACATGCAGAACAAATTAAACCTACGTGGCTGCTGTACTTATGCCTTAAACTCATAATATGGCTGAAGCAACATCGGCTTTGAAAATGACATTGGCTGCTGGACTACCCACAACTCATTAATTTTTTTTTTTTTTTTGAGAATCATAACTCATTAATTATATTGTCTAATAATGCAAATACTAATTATTCTAATGCTAACAACAATAATCATATTAATAATAAACATAATTGTAATATGTTGGGTTATGGTTGAAATAACAACGCCTACTTGGGTGTTGATTATTGAAAAATTAAGCTAAGGCAAAAGCTATAAGGACCACAAAATTAGGATAACAAATATTTGAGGTAGGCCATATATATGAAGGTGATAGAATCTGAACTCTCTCAAGGATGCGATTTGGTCAATAAAATACTACCAAGAAAAACAAAGAAGAATTACACCCAGAGACTGTGCCTTAATATTGACTGCCTTCTCAACCACAAGCCATTTCAATTTAGCTATGACGTGAAAAATAAAAATAACGCAAAAAAACTTATTTGAATTGACTTTCATCCGAACCCATTTGAATATTTACATCTACCAACTAATTCTTTGCATCAAAAAAATTTTAGTTACTTACAATGTACATAAAATTAGATAAACAAAATAATTAGTTAAATTATGTTGCCCTCTATTGATCCTTTATCAATAGATAGAGATGTTGACGTAAGATAAACTATTAAATTGACAATGAAGTAAAGTTTAATTTAATCATTTGTCCCTCTAATGGTATCATCATCATATGGTACCAAAGTTAATGTCAATCATCCATTGAAATTAAGATAAATTATAGAAGAGGGGTAGGTAATTAATTAATTAATTAATACACATTCTTATTCAAACTCAGACTCCTATCCCCACACAGGTTAAAAATCGACGGACTAATTTGAAAAAGTTTCTCACCTCTTTTCTAGTTAGTCCAATTTTGACATAAACGTGTCTAATCCTAAAGGGCCCATTAGCTTTTTTTAAAATTATTATTATTATTATTATTATTATGTGTTTTTATGTTCAAATCCAGTGGTATTATTTACGAAATGCAAATGAATATTAACAAAGAATAGGAAATATTCCTAGTTCGTACTTTAGAGAAGTGCAATTTAAGGATACCCAATAGTTTTTCATGCAGATTCTTCAAAATAATTATTGATGGACAATTTCATTAAGTGCAGTCTAAACATGATAAGTCGAAATTAGTTAAATTATCTGCCCGCAGAATTACCTTTTCTATAAAAAGGGAAGCAAATGGAAATTGACATCCTTTAACATGTTCAAATAATTCAGCCACCTAGTGCGTAAGCTCCATAGTGGCTGATAATTCCTATTTGTTAAACAATTAATGGGCAAAACATGATTACTTTCTAAGACACTAAGTGTATCTATTAATTAAGATAATTTTTTCTAAAAGACACTTTAAATCCATAAAAAAAAAAAAAATTTAACAATCTACTAGTGCTCTGACAATCTCAATCTCCTACAACACATCAAAGATTTGTTTAGGTCATGAGCCCTCAATGAAACAAGTAATCAATCACAAAGATTTTGATTCCACATGTGAAACCATATGAATTCAAAGATTAATTTAATCAATGTAATTGCTCAATATCATAATCAAAACTTTTGAGCTTTGTGCTTGTCTTCTTATGCAATCGTAGTTAAGACCAAAGACATAAACCACCAACTTTTCTCAAAAGACATGAAACTTCCTACACAATACAAACGATCTTTGAATAATTGACTGTTGCTTTCCAATTCAATAATAATTAAATTACATCCTTTCACGCAATCCATTACCCATTATTGTGCATGTTTGTGCTTCAATGCTTTGCACATGCAATGACATTGGTTAATTAATTAATACGTCCAAATTTGAATATTGCATTTACTATAATATTTCTTTCTTTTACTTGTTTAATTTGTGGCCTTTTGTTTGTTTTTATTGTTGTTTTTGCTTTGTTGCGTATGCAGTGAGGACACAACGAGGAAGGAATTAAATTATATTGTACAAATCATGTGCCAATGAGCTTTGAGTCATTTGATACAAACAATGAAACAATTAGGATAGCGATTACTTTTGATTTCGTTGCTAATTACGAAAACGACCTAATTAATCTTTTTTGGATGTGTGACACTTGTGTTGGGGGTATTCGTCATTTAAATGTGTCAATATGTATAATTGACAAATTTTTATGCGAAGTAAGATAGATTTTAAGGATGTCAATCAAATTAATTAAGAATTTCTGAAATTGGAATAAATATTTATATATTCGCAAGTTCATCTTAATTTTTTTTTATCTTAGATAGGAGAATTCTTGAAGCTGCACTCTTTGTGCATATAGGTTGATCATTAATTTTGCGTACCAAAATTAACATGTGATTACATATAAATAATTCATCTACTTATGGGCTAAGTAACTAAAATTGACCATAATTTGATGTCGCATTCTGCTAAGCAATTTCCAATTAAAACATCTAATAATTTTCCTAATTTGATTTGGACTCTGGGTCAGTTTGGGATTGCAGTTGCTAATCAAATAAGTTGTTTCTGCTATGCAGATGCAATAAGATGCTGACTAAAAAAGAAGCTCAGTGTTTGTTAAATTATATTATTGCGATTGCTGTGAGTTTGAAAAGCAGTATGCATGTGTTTGATAAATTTTATAACAAACATATTGTTTTATTATATAATGACCAAAATAAACATAAGTTTAAATTACGTTTTATTTTTTTGGAGTATATTTAATAATGTTTAGACATGCCTTTTTTCTTTTTAAAACACATAAAAGTACATAAAGTGAAAAAAAAATTCAATTAAATAAGATCTAGTGAATTTTATAATTTGTTATATAAAAATATGATAAAAATTCATACTAATACACAATCCAAATAAAATAAAAAAATAATATGCATTACATTCATATTAAACTTATTGCAATAAAGACCATGACTATAGAAAAAATATAAATAGAGTAAACATTAAAAGCCATGGTTATAAAATTAATTTTAAAAGTTATGCTTAATTTTCATGTGAAATTGTTCATAATTAAAAAAAATTAAATAATTATATGCAAGTCTTTTTAATCTTATATAATAAAAAATAAAAGTAAAATATAAAAAACATGAACTTACTATATCAAAATTTTGATATTGGAGAGAATATACAGTAGTTGTACCGATAATTTGATTGTGGTGGTAATATAATATCTAATGGCTTATATAGTAAGGTGCATGAAAAAATAATACATAATTATTTTTTTAATATTAAGGTTATAATAAGAACTTTAAAAATGTGTGGTAGCTTATCTAATTATAAGCTACTTATGAAAAGAAACCATCTACCTGCTTTTAAAAGCTGCTGTCAAAATAAAAAAAAATTATGAAATAAGCAGTTTTTACAAATTTACCAAACACTATTTTTATTATAAAGTATGAAATAATTAGTTTTTTGAGTTTCAACCTCAATTCCAAACGGAACCTCTATCTCATTTAATACGATTTCGACAGACTTAACACTTCGCACAGTTGTACAACTTGTTATCCACGCTTCACCCACTTTTTTGGGGCTAAATTATAAATGTACCGTATTAGGATTTCTTGCAAGCTAGGATGATCGTCTCGTTGCAAGTATAACTTTATATTGTAAAGTTTCAACAAAATTTTACATAATTTTTAAATAAAATATGATAATTAAGTATAAAATCTCCATTTTAGCCTTTGCACACTTCTTCAATAATGTCTTTGTACACTTCTTCAATAATTTATATACATTGGACTGGTCCCAAAGAGTTGGAATCCCAGCTTTGCCCCTGCTTTAAACTAAAAAACAAAAATGTACTGCCATATGGAAGCGGATTGGTAAGTTGTACAATGCTAAGCAATGGTTCTTAAGAAATTTTTGTGCTAAGAAAAAAAAATTGCTTGTCATTTCTTTCTTCAGAAAGAAAAAAGAACAATTAAATTCAATTGAGTGTAAGTGTTGAAAGGGTGGAAAAATACACCATGATCAATAACGAACAAGAACAATCAAATCGATCGATCAAATGCTATCATATCGTGTGGAACGGACTGATAAGTTGCTCAATGCTAAGTAATGGTTCTTAAGAAACTTATGTGCTAAGAAAAAAAAATTACTTGTCATTTTTTTTTCTTTAGAAAGAAAAAAAAATCAAATTTAATTGAGTGTAAGCATTGAAAAAAAAAATTAAACCATGATCAATAACGAACAAGAACAATCAAATCGACAAACCAAATATATATACATTTCGTGAAAAAACAGGTTGTTCTAAAAATACTTCTAAGTTATGTGTCATAATCTCAAATAGATATTTTAAGAGAGCAAACTTTTGGAATACTCTCAAAAGACAATATGTGAAGTTTCTTCCTAGAGATATACAAGATAATTACATGTATATGCTGGCCTAATTAGGTGGTGTCAGTTTGAAGAAAAAGAGAGGAGGGAGGGGAGAGAATTTCAATTTTTATTGTTTGGTTTAGCATAAAATTTTAATAGGAAAGGGATGAATTTTTTTTTTGGGGACAAATTTACCATTTATGCTAAAATTTAAGTATTTGTTATTAAGTTAAATTTTAAAAAGAAAAAAATATAAAAATGTATCAATCAATTTATATCATTTACCAGATTTGAAATTTTTTCTAGAACAATATAAAATATAAATATAAAAACTAAGTAATAAATCAATTTAACCTAAAAATGAAAAAAATTAAGCAAATAGTAATTGAAAGGAAAAAGAAATTGTTGTGAACTGATTTGATATTCTTGAATTTTCTATGTTTACAGTTTAAAAATAAAAATATAATAAATATATATCATATAGATAATCTTCGTTTGGTTTTTAATATTAAGTTAACGAAATATTTGAAAAGGATATAGGCTTCTTAATGTTATTGCCTATTCTTATCTCTCTTATATTGGCAAATGGTAGTGGCAAATAAAATAACCGCATACAATAGCAAAGGATATTTTAAGATGTGTTATTTTAAGGGATAAATACGGTAATTTACATCTCCTCGAGTGGCAGAATTTGATTTCCTCACACAACATAGAGGAAATCAAATTCTTCAATTTGCAGCAATTGAGAGTTCGGTCGAAATTGACTTCTCATTCATTACTGGCCACCGAACAATAAAAACTTTATACAAATTCGAATTCCTCCTCTCTCTCCTTCTCTCTGGTCAATTGAACCCATCCTAAAAGTATTATGAAAAAAAAAAACAGTCAACAACACATGGCATAATAATATTTAGGGGTGTTCAGAATTTGATCCAATCCGCTCAATCCATCTAATCCGTAAAAATTCGATCCCTAAAAATTCAATCCGTGGATTGGTGGATTGGATTGGATTGAAAATTTAAAAATCCGCAGTCGATGGATTGGATATGGATTTACTTCTATAAATCCGCGAATTCGCAAAAAATAAAAATATTTATTTAATTAAAGGAAATTATCACTGCACCACCTTTCTTTCTTCATATGTACATCTAACCACCACAAAATTTTGACATGTTCTTTGCACCACCTTTGTTTCTAAACTTGTATCAATTAACTACTTTCACACTATAAAATGACTATTTTACCCCTAAATAAATTAAAAGATATTTATTCTACAAAATTTTAAAAAATAAAACAATTATAATTACAAGATTATCCTTAAATTTAATAAAACAAATAAATCTCAAAATCCAAAGATGTTAACTTTTTATAATTATAATTTCATTTAAAAATATAGTGTTAATTTTTTGTAATTATAATTTTATTTAATTTGTATAGGGAAGTTTCTTAATTTTAATTATAGAAAAGTTTATAATAATTATAGGGAGCTTTTTTCTTCATGTTAAATTTTGTAAACTTCTCTATACTTAATTTAATTACAAGAATTAAATGAAATTATAATTACAAAAAAATTTAAAAAAATTAAAATGATAATTTTTAAATAAATTATAATTATAAAAAATTAACATCTTAGATTTTGTGATTTATTTGTTTTATTAAATTTAGGGGTATTCTTGTAATTATAAATTTTTATTTTTTAAAATTTTGTAGAGTAAAATAGTCTTTTAATTCATTTAAGGGTAAAATGGTTATTTTTAGTATCAAAGTGGTTGCTTGATACAAGTTTAAAAACAAAGGTGGTGCAAAGTACATGTTAAAATTTTGTGGTGGTTAGATATACATATGACAAAAAAAAGGTGGTGGAGTGATAATTTCCCTTTAATTAAAAAAATAAAACTTGTAAATGTGGCATTACTACTTACGAATAAATAAATAAGTTAAAATGTAGTTACATTAACACCATATTATATCTTCTCCAATAATAATATAAAAATAAAATAATTAAATAAACAAATATAGCTTCTTAAACAGTAAATTCTAAAGCAAAACAAAAAAACCTAAGCCAAACATTTGGCATTGGTGGTCGCGTTCTTGATCCACGTTGGTGCTCACTATCTACGAGGATGATAGAGGCACTAATTTACACACAAAATTGATTATGTTCAACTCCGATAATTCTTGATGAAGTAATAAATGAGATTGAACATATTGAGACAGGTAAATGTAACAACTTAACTTTAATTGTATTTATTAATTATTATTTAACTTTATGTTGTTATTCTATTTTTTAAATATTGGCGTTTTTTTTTGTCTTACAAGTACAAAGATTTTGAGGATATTAACAATTTTTTTGGTCTTACATGTACAAAGATTTTGAGAGCTGATAAGAAAATATTTGATGAAGCTTGATAGCATTTGATGGAATAATAAGTAAGGATAAATATTTATTAATTATTTTTATTAAATCGAATATTTTTATTTGTTATTTATTTCAATTATGTCTATTTTGTTCAGGTTAAATACGAAATATAAATTGGAAGTGGATATTTTGATAGATCATTTAAGCTCTCAAGTTTCAACCTTTGTATAGATTTAAATTCATAATTTTAGTTGATTTCCATATATTGATCTAAATAAATGAGATTTTTTCTTTTCGGTATGTTATATTTTGAAACTTTGAATATATTATTCTAGCTTTATTTAAACAATTAATTTATTTTAATCTTATTTAATTTTAAATTTTATCGGCAATAAAATTATTTTGATATTAGATTTTTTTATTTATTTAATTCATGGATCGGACAAAATTAAAAATTTTTAATTTACAAAATAGTGGATTGGATATGGATTGAGTCAAATCCGCATCTGATTTGCAGACGTATGGATTGAGTTTGGATTAAATTTCACCAATTCGTGGATCGGATTAGATTAAAAATTTATAATCCGTAAAATCATGGATCGGATATGAATTAATGTCTAATCCGTAAAATCCAATCCGCGAACACCCCTAATAATATTGCTGTTGACACAATGTCCTGTTGGATTCATTGAACAATGCCATAAAAGCACTCTCATGCAATAGCAATGAAGTTTCATGAATAAAATGAATGAACCATCTATTGTATATGTTTGAAAATCAATCTTGAGGCCTATAGCAGCCTTGTGTACTTTCTTTGTCATTTCATTTTGTTGGCCTGTTTGTGCTGAATCTATTTAATTATTCGCTATCAGTTTCTTTGAATATTCGTAATTGCAAATGCAGCAATGACAATGCGTGACCTTACAGTAATTTAACAGTTTTGATAGTATTCACAATACATTATAAAATCACCGCGTTTCAATTTCTTGGAAGGTTGCTGACTTGTTGGGTGTATTAAGAAACTCAAAAGGGTTAGTTAGCGTTCCAAAGTTTTGCCACAACCGGGCTGAAATCAGGCCGAACTTGAATAACGAAACTCAAAGTAATATGGGCCGGATTTAAACATTTCATAATTCATATTTCCATTACCCGAACCGCTACTCAAAACAACGTCGTTTTAGTTCAATATAAAGCCGACGCCATTTCAACTATAGCTGTCTCTTTCACTCTCACTGTCGCTCTCTTACAAAGGATTAAAAGAATCCCTTTGTTTGCCGCGAACCGAGACAAGGCCGCAGCTGCCGTTACCAAAACGTCGCCGTCAAACGAACGGTTAGTTCCTTCGATACTCTCCGATCATGTAAGCCTCCGATTTCAAAATTCTACAAACATGCATTCGAGTTGGGAAAAAATTGAAATTTTGAGGATGATTTTGTCTTTTAATATCGGAAACACTCTAGAATTCAAAATCTGGACAAACCTTTGCTTGATTTTATCGAATTAGAGAGAACTCACACATGGTGTCTTTGATTTTAGGGTTTTGAATTGCAGAGGTCTGTAAATGAGTAAATGGACAACGAAGAAGAATTGAAAGAGCCAGAGAAGAAGAAGCCGCACTTGAACTCGAATTCTCACTCTCAATCTCGCTCTTTGTCTCCAGCCATGGCTCGTAATACCCCTAGTTCCCCTTCCAGTACCAAATCTGTAAGTTCTCTCACTTCTCTTTGATTTAAGTGTCTATTCTTATAGTGTTTGGCATGCTTGGTTGCATAGATAATTGAGTTGATTTGAATTGTGTGCATTTTTGGACATAATGAAATTTTAGTATTTTCATTTGTAGAAAATTGATAACATTTGTGGTTATTTAATATTACTATGGAGATATATTTTGGCGGGAGACGTTGATACCTTATGGATGGAGCACATTTGCGCACGTGTTGTTTGTGTTGGTACTTAATGGAGCACGTGCATTCTAATTTATGGGGCACGCTTGCACACATAGTGTGCTTGTGGTACTAATTTAGCAGTTGCGCACGTGATGTGATTGTATTGCTCCTTTATTGGGCGCACGTGGTGTGATTGTGTTGCCAATTTTATGGAGCGCACTTGCACAGGTGGTATGGTTTTGTTGCTACTTTATGGAGCACGCTTGCACTCATGGTGTAATCTTAATACTAGTTTATGGAGTACACTTGCGCACATGGTGTGATTGTGTTGCTAGGTTAAGGAGCACGTTTGCACACGTAGTGCGATTAAGTAGCACCTCATGAATTGAGTTGAAGTGGTGAGTAATGAAATTTTCAAATGGTAGTGTTGTTCACGAGCAACTATATATATATATATATATATACACGCACACAAGTATATATATGGTAAAATGTTAAAAAAATACTATTGAATAGTTGTAGTTAATGTGGAAGTAGGGCTGTATACTTAATTGGAAAAATTTTGTTTCCATTTATACTGGATGCTGGAGCAAGTTTTTTATTTTTTAAAATCTAGTGAAAGATCAAAATAACAATTTGGTCTTGCTGATGAGTGGCGAGCAAAAGCATGGGGACTCTGCCACTCAAGCAGAAACTTGAAACAAATGCTTCTGCACAGACACTCACAGGGTCAGGTGGGTTTCTGTTATCTGGTAGATGACTACAAGTTTGTAATAAAAGTTTGTAAATGCAGATTATCATGATGTAATGTGAAATTGTCAATTTTCTTTTTAAAATAATTAACGTGGTTGCCTTTGTCTCTCTCAGTTGACTTGAAGTTAAAGAGAATATCATAAATATTTTTTCTTTTCTCCAGGTTGATGCAGCGGTTCTCCAATACCAGAATCAGAAACTAGTGCAGCAACTAGATTCTCAGAAGCATGAGTTGCAGAGTCTCGAAGCCAAAATTAAAGAATTACAAGAGAAGCAAACTTCATATGATGAAATGTTGATCACAGTGAACCAACTTTGGAATCTGGTGAACTGTGAAATTCCCTTTTTTCCTTTTTACTTTTTATAGACTGCACTCTTTTCTGGTCTCTCTGTCATCTGTAGTTTGGATTGTCTGATGGGAAATTTTGCTATGTTTTCCTTGTAGTTTGTTGATGATTTGATCCTGCTTGGAGTACGGGCTGGGGGAGGATCAAATGTTTTACAAAAGTTGGATTCTGAAAACCAGACACGAGGTGTTTTAGCAGTTTATTGTCTATAAGAAGATTAGTTTTTTGGTTGTTTATTCTTCTATATTACTAAACTCTAGTTTCACGACACATTTAACCATATTGACTTGTTGTATTTTTAGATTCAATTCCATCTTGTCCTCCAGAGGATATGTTTCTCTGTAGACTACTTCAAGTGAATTCCATTGAGAGCAGTAGCAAAGATGGAATATTCCAATATGTTGAAGAGGCCCTTGCCTCGCGTCACTCATCTGCTAGGGAGTTGATGAAATTTCTTGAAGAAGTCATTGACGCTCAGAGAATGAAAACTAAGAGCATAGCTGAGGCTTTGCATGAAAAGCTATCTGCAGAAGGTCAGAAAATTTTGATGTCAGGTCCAATTGTTATTTTGTTTCATCGTGTATATTTCCTGTGATTAGGTTAGTTGTTTGTGACTTCAATCTTCAACATAGTATTTCCTCAGGAACTTCACTTTGATTGTCATATATTTGGGGTTCTCAGATGCCATTATCCAGCTGTCTAATATTGATGATATGATGAAAGAAGAGGCTAAAAATCTGCATGAGGCAATGGAGATTCTCCACTTGAAGCATAAGGAATATGCTGATCAAATTGAGACTTATATAAGCAGCCATTCGGTTAATCAAGCTGAGATTCAACACCTTGCAGGTTTGTGAGATTATTCAATCTGAATATTTTTGTTATGCAGGGAATTTTGTGGATAATTGACCATGAACTTGTGAATAAGATCGCATTCACATCTGCACAATTATAAGAATAAGATATAATTCACAAAAATTTTAATATCAGATTTAGTCGCTTTTTCACACGTTCAGTGTCTCCTTTCATATTCACTTTCTTGCGCCCACTAACAACTCTTTTAGTCAAATAAATTCAACGAACCAATGTCAAACATTGATAGACACTGAATCCTAGTACCCAGTCAGAGGCTTTTTAATTTAATTTAATTTTGTTTTTGAATTTATCTTTTAATGCTATTTTAGTTGCAGGACTTAGAATAAATAAAACTGTAGTAGTGTATATTATCTCAGTTAATGAAAATAATGGCATTATAGAATTTTATTGTGTAATTATTATTTGCACACTTATTTTTTTCAGTTCAATATTTACACGTTATGTTAATTTTATTTGTTTGTTCAGTTTCGCCTTAAAAAGGGTGACATTTGTACGAAACTATAAGAGTATGTTTGTTACAGAAAGAGTGCACATTCCAAGTAGGCATCAGAGGGAAAAAAAATTAGAAGTAAGAAGGCATCAGGAAATAGTTTGCGAGGTTGTTAACTTGAAAAATTCAGGCGATTATGTTGTCAGTATATTTGGGGAATGTCTTCTTCTAATTTATAATCCTGTATGACAAATACAAATTTTTGTAGTAGTTACTATGTCGTTCTTATCATAGGCCTTTTTTTTTTATCACCGTAATATTAAAAAAATATTTTCTTTGATGATTCTTTTATAAATTCCTGCATAATGTTCATTAGTAAACATTTAACTGGAATTACTCTTGTGATTTTGCCTGTGAAGTAGTGTATGGCATAATTTGTTTCGAATATATCAAATAATAAATAACCATTATAAAAAAGAAAAAAAAATCTAAACAAAAATAATATGCATCTAAACAAAGAAAATATTCATGACTTTTTTTTGTGTATTTTCTTATTAAAAATAGAATATAAATTAAGTAAATCACCGTTTATGCTAGACCCGGCAGGTATCAATTTCTGTTTGACATTAATAATTTTACTATTAAATGTATTTTTATTGCTTGGAGCATTAAATGCTCCTGTAACCTGATATATATGCTGGGCATCTTATAGGCTTCCTTATTTAGCTATATTTATATGCCAACCAAATTTAATCTTTGGCCGTTGGTTTGATCCAACGGTCAATAGCTGGACAATTCATATCATAGTTGTCTATTAAATATACACCTATTTTATTAATATTTAAAGGTGAACTTGAAGAGACCATGGCTGAACTTGAGGAAAGTAGAAGAAAACTGGTCAGTCTAAAGATGCAAAAAGATATAGCATCTGGTACGCACTCACTGGTTCCAGCTGCTGCTATGGTAAATGGAAGTGTATCGCCGGAGAAGAAGCCTGCTGATAGGAGGATGGACATGCAAGAATTGAAAGAATCCGTCGAGGAAGCAAAGGTATCAGTTATGGATGATTATCTTTAATTTTTCTGTCTGTGTATATAGGCTTGCTTGCTTGTCTGTACTAGGAAACGTTACTTATCAAATATTGCAGATGCTGGCAGCAGACCGTCTTTCCGAGGTTGAAGAAGCACAGCAAGACAATATAAACTTGTTAAAACAATTGCAGAATCTTCAGGTTCACAAATTCAAATTATTAATATATGACCATTCATTTACATGTCAATATGTCATCTCAAGGATAAAATTTTTTATTTTGTTACATTTGAGAATCTAATTTTTGATATTGTGTTTGCATAGAATGAGCTGAATGATGACAAATATGTACACTCATCTCGATTGTATAATTTAGTAAATGATCAACTCCAGCATTGGAATGCTGAAGTAGAACGGTACAAAGCATTGACAGATTCTTTGCAGGTAAACTGCCATATTTCGTTGCTTTGTCATGCTTTCGATATCGGTATCATTATTGGTCTACTTTAAAAGTGCAATTTCAGATTGACAGGTCTCTTGTTTTGAGAAGAGAGAAGGAAGTAAATGTAAGGGCAGAGTCGGCAGATGCTGCAAGGAACACCGTTGATGATTCTGAATCTAGAATTGAACAGCTGGAGCTTCAGTTGCAGAAGAGTATCATTGAAAAAAATGATCTTGGTCTTAAAATGGAAGAAGCCATTCAGGATTCAGGTGAAGAGGTTAATTATGCTAGTATTTATCTCAGCTGCAATCTGGTGGAGCTTCTGGTTGTAATGTCATTGTTTATTCCAGGAAGAAAGGATATTAAAGCAGAGTTTCATGTGATGGCTTCTGCTTTGTCCAAGGAAATGGGAATGATGGAAGCTCAGTTGAATCGGTGGAAGGGAACTGCGGATGAGGCCCTTTCTTTGCGTGAAAAAGCAGTCTCTCTAAAAGTGTCCTTAAGTACAAAGGTTTCCTCTTTTCATTATGCTTGTCCTTTCTATTATTTGTTATTTATTTGAGTAAATCCTACTGACCCTCCTGGGGTGTTATTATTGTAATGTTTTCAGTCACTTATTCCATTATTTAGCTTTGACCTGGACAAATTGCCCATACTAATAGCCTTTGTAAGTAAGTCGTGTGAAACCTGTTAACTTAATGTTAGGGAGGTTCCAACAATACTATTTAAGCTCTAATAACGGCATGTGGACAACCTCAACCACACAAACAAAACTTATTATACTATAATTTTATCAATATGGAGGGATTCCAATGCAAGACCAGTTTATCAAACTTGCTTTCATACCTGTTAAGTTTGCATGACCTAGAAGCTAATGCTAATAGATAAGACCCCAGTAATAACATGCAATCTCTCATACTTCCAAAATATCAGTCTTATTTCCCTTTTATTAAAATACGTCTGAGTACATAGATAAGCCTCATCTCTCCCCTAAAGCTTTGTCATCTGTGTTGAGCTAGGTACATTCATATTCCATAACATGCAATTGTTAAGAATTTTGTCGCAAAATTTAAATTCCAAACAGTTCAACTCAGAGTCATGTACTTGGCTTTAGCAAGATTCTAGCTAACACATCTTTGCATTATCTAGTTGATGATGTTCTGAATTAAAACAATAGGATAAGCATTTGGCATCACACATGAAGTTAAGTATTTTGACAGATGCTCATATAATTCAATTTGTTACATCATTTTTATAATGCAACTTTAAAGTTTGCCTACTTAGGACAACTGAACTTGTATTCCACTGCTATGATGGCTTTTGTGGGTTGTTCTTCCTTTAGGGACAGTTTTAGAATTTTTTTAATTTCCTTGATGTAGTCCAACGAGATATGATAAACTTGTCATATCTTTGATTGCATTACTGATTTCTAGCTTTTTCTTTCTTTATTATTATTATTATTGGTGTGTGTTTGTGTGTGCGCGCACTTGTTGTGTATTTTAAAATCCAGAAATCCCTAGACCGTTCTATATTCACTAAGTTGTAAACTGGCTACTACTTCTAAACCCTACAACATAGGGAGTCAAGAAGCTTGTGGGATATAAAATATTTATTCCAGCTGGGTTGTTCAAGGGGTTTCAAGTAAAAGGGTCTTAACCACTCAACCCAATCCCTTGGATTTCTAATCATTTTAATTGTCATATTTCATTTGTTGAAGTTCTGTAGTGAAACAAGTGTTACTAAGACTTGATTTCTGCAATTTTTTGAATTAATCTATGGCTATTCTTTGGATTATGATGATATCAAAAGGAAAGGAATTTAAAGTTTGAAAAGTAGGTACTTTTTTTGGTTAAGTATTGTATCTGTTCATGTATGGATCAATGGCTTTTTGTTCTCACGTCTGCCTACTATTTTTGCCTTATGTCAGTATATGATGATTGAAATCATACCTGCAGTGATATAAATGAATTTTTTGTTGTTGGCATAGACAAATGAACAAAGGTGCTTGACAGACAAATGTTTGGGACAGATGGCAGAAATCAAATCTCTGAAGACCCTAGTGAGTTTGCTTATTCTAATGTTAATTTATATTTCATATTCTCCTAATGCATTAGGTGCATGGAGCTTGATTGCTTTCATGAATTCAATAAGAGGAATTTCTGGCTGTTTATTAAGCAGACTGTCTGTATCCACTGCTGTCTTTTGTAGAGCACAAATAGTGCTATACTCTGTTTTCTGAGTAGACAGCTGGTCTTTTACATCTTCTTTATTAATACATTGTTGAGTTTCTTATCAAAAAAAAGTATCCACTGCTGTCTGTAACTTCTCATATTAACTGTCCAAGGTTTGCTTGGAACAAAGAACTCTCATCAGTTGGACCCCATCAACAATGTGACGTCTAGTTGGGTCTAATTGTATCGGATCTAATTTGGCTTGTTTTTGTTTCAGTTTTTTAACAGCCTCCGCTCTTCCTAGTTTTTTCTATTTGTTATTGCTATTGTCAGGAACATATTTAGGGAAACAAGATTCCATTTGGATGCGGGTATATTAGTTGAAAATAAACTGTGGACTAACAGATTTTTGTAAACCGTCAAGTGTCAATTGACTTCAAGAACCTACATTACACGAGGTCATGATTATAAGAATTAAGATCATAATCAAATGTGGCAAGTGTGCTAGAAATTGGGTCCAATAGTATCTGCTCCACATGACTAAATTAGTTTTTTGTAGCTGAGGATGATTTTCATCTCGCAGATTGAAAAGTTGCAAAAGGACAAATTAGAATCGCAGATTATGTTGGACATGTATGGCCAGGAAGGTCATGATCACAGGTATGTCGATCTAAGTATGCTTTTCTACAAAAATATAAGAAGAAGAAGAAGAGAAAACAATTTCTTAAAGCATGTGTTTATGAGTTCCTTCCCCCTCTCCCCTTCCCCCCAAGTTTTGAATAAATGAAACAATGGAATAAACTAGCTTTCTATACATTATGATTTTGGGATGTAATCTATTAGAAGGTTAGGTAGACTGAACTGTATGATTAACTTTGTTCAGGGTGGGTTTACTATTGCTTTTTCAATTATTGTTTTTGAAAATAAAAGTGATTAGCTTTTTTGTGAATTTGAAAACGCATTTGGTGGCATGTTTGTTAACAATATTTGAAAATCAAAACAGTGAAAACACATTTGGTAGTTTTGTTTGAAATTTGAAAATATGTGAAACATGTTTGTAAATTTATTTACAAAAATTGTTTCTTTATAGTTGCATTATACAAATATATTAATAAAATTAATTAATATATTTGTTTATATTGGTTATTTTGTATACATGCGTTTGTGCAGTGCATCAATGACTCTGACTTACAAGAACAAAGTGAAGTTATATTAATTCTTTTAAATTTTTTATTTTTTATGTTATATAAGAGAATAAATTTTTTATTTAAAATATATTTATTTAAGATAATTTAAAATTAATTTATTTTTTATCACATATTTTTTTGTATTAATTTTGATGGATTATTTTTTATTAATATATTTTTATAAAATATATCAGCAATATGAGTCATAATCTTAAATACATGCATATCCTTTTTTTTTATCCATCTATTATACTAAAATTTTTAATATCATTTATATAGCATATCTTGTGGGATCCTGAGGGACCTACGTGGCATTATATTATAAGGAAAGCGAAAATCACATCATTTTCCATTCCGTTCTCTTTCATGGCAAATTATCCATGTGTCCCAAGACTTTTAGTTAATTTGAGAATTTTCTCAAAACTGCATGGAACAAACTGATATTGTGTTTTCCCATTTTTGAAAAGCAAAATATACCGATCATAAAACAGTACTATACACACCAGTTGTAATTTGTTTTCGTTTCTCCAAAAATTTTCTTTGTATTGTTTCCTCCCTTCCAAAGTTTTGAATTTTGAATTCCAGGGATTTGATGAAGATAAAAGAATCAGAACGTAGAGCTCATTCACAAGCTGAAGTCCTGAAAAATGCCCTGGATGAACATAGTCTAGAGTTGAGGGTGAAAGCTGCTAACGAGGCTGAGGCTGCTTGCCAGCAAAGGCTTTCTGCTGCAGAAGCTGAAATAGCTGAACTGATGGCCAAACTGGATGCTTCTGAGAGGTTCATCTTTTATCTCATATTCTGTATAACTTATTACATACATTGGAAAGTCTCTCATTATCCAATGGCAATAACTTGATTGGAAGTGGAAAATGAAACTTGTGTGCTTCTATTGTCAAATTCTTAGAAATTGTATGAACTGATTTTGCTTTCCCTCCACGATCATTTTATAATAAATTTAAATATTTAGAAATCATATAATTTAACAATTCAAATATATATACATGATTTTGAACAGTAGGTACCGAAACAAATGGTTCTGGTTAAATAAGTGAATTTAAGCTTGTGCAAATCATTTTTCACTGCTTGTTTGTGTAATTTATCCCAATGATAAATTTGTTCCTTACCATGATGGTTATCGTAGTATTATGATTTTACTGATGTTGTGCCTAATTCTTTTTGCATACAAATTCTTACCATTTCAAAGACCTGTTAAACAATGACATAAATGCTTGCTGTCTGCTTAAGCTGGATTTAATGAGTTATAGGCTAGGGAGAGAATTTTGTACCTTGCTCTTTTGTAATCGCTAAGGAAGCGTATGCACTGCCAATAGGGTTGTGCATCTATGCAAATGTTTACTCTTAATATAGTCTAACCTAATGGACAGATCGCTCTTAAATCATTGCCTCAATCTGATTTATTGATCAGTTAGCATTTCCCCTGGTAATTTATCTTTGGCCTCAAATTTTTATCTCGTGCCTTCACCCATTTGGTATTTGATCACGACCAGGTGTGAAGCAAAGATTGTTTTATGCTCACTTGTGAGTCTTTTTAACATTTCACATCTGTTCTCAGTGCCATCATCTGTATGAGCAACATTTTTGGAAATCTGTTTTTTTATTTGTTTAATTCGGACGTATATAAATGGAGCCCTTGCATGATTTTGACAATTGGAGGATATAAGATCATTTGATACTCTTTAACCACCTTATGCTATTCCTTTTGTAGGGATGTGATGGAGCTAGAAGAGGCTATGAAAAGCAAAGATCGAGAAGCAGAAGCATACATTGCTGAAATGGAGGTTATTAGTTTTCTATAAGATTTGCTCTTTTTTACTCCCTTTTTGGCTTTTAGGGGTGGATGGGTTTGCACGCTGCAGCTTTGGTTCCTTGGCACACTTTCCACCACTCTTATAGGCATTCGCTTATTTTTCCTGTTCAACAACTGCCTTCTTTTGTCTTTTTCAGACCATTGGTCAAGCATTTGAAGATATGCAGACACAGAACCAGCATTTGTTGCAGCAAGTGGCTGAGAGGGATGACCTAAATATTAAGGTCTTTCTTATATCATCAGCCTCATTGTTTGTTTTTAACAATCTTAGTCCTTTGATCCTGTTACATTGTTTGGTTTTTACCCCTTTTTTTTTTTAAAAAAAAAAAATTAGTTGCATAATGTTCCGTCTGGTTTTTGGTACAGCTTGTCTCTGAGAGTGTGAAGACTAAGCAAGCACAAAGCTTTCTACTCTCTGAGAAGCAGGCACTGGCAAGGCAACTTCAACAAATCAATGCATTGGTGGAATCTGCAAAATTGAGGATTCTCCATGGTGAAGAACAGGTAAAGCTTCTATATGCAATGCAGACAAATTTTTGACTCAGTTATTCTCGTTTTTCCTTTATCAATAATTGATAAATCTTGCAGATGAAAGCTTGTCTGACAGAGGCTCTTAGATATAACTCTGAAGACAGACATCTTGCAGTCAACCTTGAAACTACGAAGTGGGAATTAGCAGATGCAGAGAAAGAGTTGAAGTGGCTGAAGTCTGCCGTTACTTCTTCTGATAAGGAATATGAGCAGATCCAGCGGAAGACGGAAGACATGCGAAAAGAATTGGAAAATGAAAGGTGGGTTGTTTTCTTAATGCTGGTTTGATGTCGAGCTTATGGTTATATGTCATTCATCATGAACATCCGTAGTTAGGACGTTGAAAATAATTGAGTGCAACAAAGGTTAATTGCTGGAACACATTGATCCTGATCCCTGTTTCAACATACTCATCAAGTTATTCGTGCTTTCCTATCATGTCATTGCTTTAGAATTAGCTAACGGACCTTTTTTTTTTTTCTGTTTCTTTTGTTTTTTCCAATTTTCGGCTTTATCAATGTTTTGTTAAACCAGAAATGAAAGAAAGAAGCTAGAGGAAGAGCTCATGGAAGCGAATAACAAGGTTGCCGAATTGACTTCTGAAACTGGTGAGGCTGCAATACAGAAACTTCAGGACGAAATAAAAGATTGCAAAGCAATTCTCAAGTGTGGCGTGTGTTTTGACCGCCCCAAAGAGGTTAGTATGCCATCCCATTGCTTACTTTATGCTAGGCGTTGTTTCTGGTACTGGGTGATTTGTTTCAAACTGATGAACATTTGGCTGCCTTAAATTCGACAGGTTGTTATAACAAAGTGCTTTCATCTCTTCTGCAATCCGTGTATCCAAAGAAATCTCGAGATTCGCCACCGGAAGTGCCCTGGCTGTGGAACTGCCTTCGGTCAAAGTGATGTTCGTTTTGTAAAGATATGAATGAGGCAGAGCTTCACCGATGTTTTTTCTATGAACTGTGCTTAACTTTGCTCCACATTCAGTTTTGCGGGAGCCTGACTTTGAAGCATTAGCGTAAAATTATTTTTGGTTTTTTCTTTAAATTAAATTTTAATAATTTATATATGCAACTATCTAGACATCTCGTTATCTATAAAAATAAGAATAATAATATGAGAATTATGTTTGGACCCCTTGAGAATTACCTTGACGCTGCCATTAGTTTACTGTAATGTATGGTTTTAACATTTTTTTGGCATTCAATCATACCAATTATCTGTTCCCTTGGCAACTCTTTGTTTCTCTGAATCAAAAGAGAAGAGAAGAGAAAATCTTTGAAAATTATGGAAAGGGATGCGGATATGTGGTGGTATTACAGCATTGCTACATGTATCACATTTTTCAAGTTTTTATATTTGTTGTAAAATATGAGACATGCGACATGCTACATATTATTCTTTTTTTTTTAATTACTTATGTACAGTATTACAATTAAAATATTGCTGATATTATATCATATTATTATTAATATTTACAATTAAATAATTATTAAGACTAATTTAGACTGTCTCTACTTCACTCAATTATTATATAGTTGAGGAAGAAAATTAAGTTTTTATATTGTAATATTAGAGATTCGAAACTATACTCTCACTACTTTTATTAGTCGACCAAAGACTGATTGGTGTATTATATATTATTCGATTTACTATCAATTCTTACAAATTTTTAAAAAATCCGTATATAGGTTTGAATATGTGGTATTCCCTATATTGATTTTTTTGTTGGAGTAACATGGTAAGGGTAAAGTTGACAAATATTTGGATTTAATTTTGTCTCGAATAAGACTTATGCCCCACAATTGACAGATACCACTACCAAGGGATGGAATGGATCAGATGAAGATGAAGATGACAAAATTTATTCATTTTCATTCAGTATATTTCAACAAAATGGCTGCCTCCTCTCATTTTTAAGCTGCTTTTTCAAATAAATAATAAATTGAGGGCATTATTGAATCTTGATTGATTTGCTACTTTGCTTTGGGGAAACGACATCGTTCTTATGTTTAGTTCACAAAGACAAATCAAAGCATCCCCCAGACCCTCTCTCCTACAAACCATCTTCTCTATCAGTGACTCTGTTCAGTTGAGTGAGTTGTTTTCTCAAACAAATCAATAAAAAGAAATGCAATTCTCAACAAACTTCACAGCTTCACCATTTCAATCCCAAAACCATCTCTTTAACAATCTCAGTCCCACTTCTTTTCTCCACAAATCACTCTTCCTTTCAAGACCCACCAAAACCCTCCAAAATCTACTCTTTTCAAACCCCAAATCATCCCAAAAATCAAAGCTCAAAGCCCTTAGAACTTCAACAATCAATGCCTCTTTGCTTGAAGCTCCACTCTTGTGGGCTGGTAGACTTTGCGTTTACTATGCCCTTTTGAAAGCTGGCTTAGCTGGATCTCAAGCCAATCCTCTTGTCTCTGGTGTGCTTTCATTTTTCTTTTTCTTTTTGCTTTAAAGATGTATTTTCTTTTGCGTTAAAGGTTTGATTTTCATTCACATTTTTTATGTGGGTATTTTTGTTTGTGTTTTCAGATTTGGAAAGTGGTGGTGCTAGTGTTAGTGAAGGTGCTGATTTGGGGTTCTCTAAATGGTTAGAAAACATAAAAGGGAAGCCAGGTTTGTGGGTTTCTTTGTGTTTTTGGATTCAATTTTTCATAAGTAATAAAGTTGCAAACTTTTATCTTGTTAAATTTGTGAACTTTTATCTTTGATGTTCATTTACCTGCAAATTGGTGATAAAGTTGTGCACTTTCGTAGATTCCCATTTTCTCCTTTTGGCTGTTGACTTGAAATGAAAACTGAAATTAAAATTTTGTGAGCTTCGAATTAATATTACCACACTAAATGGGAATAATGGACCTTGTTGCTGACACAGTTTCATTCAACTTATAAATGCTAGAACACATTGGTTTTAGATTTGTTAGTTTCTAAAATGAGAATCCTCAGTAATTATTGGAATAAAGTAATTGCATTTTAATAGTATGCCCATTGTCAAAGTTGGGAGTTAGAGCAGTATGAGCTATGAGGATTGATTTACGAGTTGAATGAGCATACCCGTTTGACTTTTATGATGGAACATACATTTGTAATTAGCAATTGGTAAAGCATCTTCACTTCATATATAATAAATGGTTGGGAAATATACAAGGAAAGTTTCTGTCTTTGCATTTGCTTCTTATATGTAATAAAGTTGCAAACTTTTTTCTTGCTTCTTGTTTGTAAAGTTGAGAACTTTTGTAGAGTCCCAATTTTATCTGGTTTTGGATTTCCTAACAATCATTTGCTTGTTTATTGTTGATAAAGTTTCATACTTTAATAGATTCGCATTTCACTAGGTTTTGGAATTTTTTTTTTCCCGCATTTACTTTACCATGATTGATAAATTTGTACACTTTTGTAGATTCCTATTTTTGGCTATTAACGTGAATGGCAAATAAAAGTACCTTTTTTAAGATATGATTTAATAATACTAGAATAAAATCACATTGGAAATTGTTGTGTTTTAGCTCACTTTCCTTTCAGTATATGTTGCGTAAATTAGCAAGTGTACTAGTCGGCACAAGTAATATAATGAAGAGTAGAGTATCGTCCCACAGAGATTGTATATCCTATTAGCTACCAAAATTATTTTAACCCTAATTTATTTGAACAATCGATTAAGAGAATTTAGATTAAAAATTAGAATAAAATAAAAAACTAAAAATTAAATAAGAATGCAAGCAGTTATAAAATTACCAAGAGTTTAATAGACTAGGACATCCGATTTCATCATAACCAATCCAATTTAATCCTTCATCTATGCTAATAAAAATTATTACCCATGTTGACAGTGAATTTCCCTAACTTATTCAATATCCTCACTCGAGTAATATAAAAAATATCCTCACATATTGACCCACTATATCTCTATGTAAATTTAAATATGCAAAGATTCATTAAGCTCTATGGAAATTCTTAAATAAAACTGCACGAATCACGTTGGCACATCTCTGTCTTTCGTTAAATTCATGGCATCCATTACACAGAGCAAAAATACATAAATCTCCTCTCGGTCTCATTATGTATCCTCAAATCATTCAAATATTGGCCAAATATTTAAAAGCATTAAGAACAGTAATGAACACTCAATCATGGAATAATAAACTGAAAATATCACAGATTTATGGAATTAAATCTTCATAGTTAGGCTACATCGTAACCCTGGCAAAATAAATTAGTTCATGGGAATATAAAGAGAATCCATAAACATTATAGGGAACATTGAAGCAAGACAATTAAAAAAGAAAGAGAAAGACTGAACTCAGGAAGTTGTCTCTCTCTATTCTCTGCAATTCGGCTTCTCCAAATTCTTGCTCTCGGTTTTGCTCTGTTATTCTCTCGGCTTTTCTAAAATTTTCTGTGGCTGCTGCCCTTTTTCTTCTTCAATTGGTTCCTTTATATAATGCTGACCGTGGCCTAAATCCTTAGCTCAAAAGGATTTAAAACAAATCAAGCCAAGCCAACTTTTGAGCCCATGCACGTGAAGCCCACCAAATTCAAGCTTATGCCAAATTCTTCCAATTCCAAATTCTTTCAATTCCACGTGAACGCAGGCATGTGATTTGTACAATTAATTAGCCAATAAATCCAATAATTCCTCTTGAAGCATTATTCTTCCCTTTTTCCTTTCATAGTCGGCATTTATTTCCATTAAGCTCCAATTTGTTTCGTCTTTTAATTCTTTGCACTTGAATTGTCCCAATATATACCTACATTAACCAAATATAAAAATTAAGATAAAATTAACATAATAAAATATAATTTAATATAAAATTAAATTAGAAAAGCATTAAAATAATATATAAAATTATAAGCACATCAGTATATAATAAATTTTGTTTGTTTTATTGTGCTACATTGTATTACTTATTAAACTGAGACCCTAATTATTTATTGAGATAGAAGTAATTCAGCGACATCAGTGAACATTGTGGTTGAAAAGATTGAAGCATGGTTTTTGGAGTCTTCGGTTTCAAAATTGCATGTTAGAATATTATGAGGATTGATTAACAAATTTAATCAGCTTAGTCTTTTGATTACTGTTAGTGATTGCAAATTGTGTTGTAAGTTCTGCTTTTGTTTACTGTAACTGATTGCAAATTTAGTAAGGAAAGAATCATTGATAAAAAAAATTGGGGAATTGTGATAAGTTGTGCATCTTGAGTGCCTTACACATGAAAGAAATTATGCATTCCTAATTCTTGAGCTCAATGGCTATTTTGACAGCCATTATGTCTTTTTGGCCTTCCATCAACAATCAGATCCATTTTCATCTTAGTTCAAAGTATTGTCCATTCTGTTATACTGGTAGTTGTGACACCGTTTTAGTTGTTTTCTTGGTGGAAACATTTATTTTAGATAATTAATTTAATACCAAAAGATTACATTTCACATTATATAACAATTTATTAGTGTCAAGCAGTTTCTTTGACCTTTGTAAGCACCTCCTTTATTCTACTTCAGCTTAAATATATGTTATATTTGCATGTCTCTTACAAGTTGATTTTGAATTATATACTCTTTTTTCTCGTTGGAATAATTCTCTTGATTTGTTTCATCAAGACAAGGAAGCAGCTGACAAAAGGAAATTGGTGAGCAAATGGCATCCTACAACAAAGGGAACACTGAGACGGAACTACAGGGTGCCCTCCAAATCAGAAGGGCGCCGACTTCTCAAAGCCATTGCGTCGTTGCTGTCTGATGATGATCACTTCACGGATGCCACTTCCCACAAGGTAAAAAAACTTCAGACAACATATCACACTTCCGAATATATTTGGAAAAAAGGTACTTTGAATGGCATTTTGACAGAATACTTTTTGTTGTTTGTTAGGGTTGTCAAATTAGGAGGGAGAATGCTCACGGTGAATCTGTATGCTGCAATAACGTTAGGGCTCTCTTTGATGAGCTCCCAACTCCTCACTTGGTTGTGGAAATCACACCTTTTCCAGCCGGACCTCTAACCGAAAAGGATTACGTCAAGGCTGAGAAACTAGAGAGGGTACTGCGGTCGGGCCCTTCTATTTGATTTGCCGAAAAATCATATTCTCATCTTTTGTATGTATCCAATGCTGCTTGACTGTACATATTAGAACGAGAAATAGAAACTTCTGTTATCATACCTTGAAAAGTTCACTTATGCATAACAATTAACAAAGAGAGTTCTTACCTCTCAACATCTATTTAGAATATGGAAAGGCTTTTTAGACGATCCAAATCCATGGTTTAAATGTATAATTACATAGACTGGCAATGACGATTATGCTATATTGATATGCATATATCCTCCATGTTGAGCATTCATTTATCTTTGCAGTGGCAAAACAGGAGCATCTCTCAATTTGGTTCCTGCTCAAATGTTAATGAAACCAAAATTTGATGTTTGCTAAGAGAGAAGTAGATGAATTGTATGTACTCAAAATCAAATTAAACCAAAGTTTGATATTTGCTAGTTTAACTTGAAGCTTCTCATTTAACACTATGCAATTTGAAAAAAAAAACAAAAACCGTAGTGGTATGAAATGAAGTTGTACGTATTCTAATATTCATATGTTTCTTTTAGGTCATGCATGCACGCAACACGTTTGGGAATTGTACATTGAAACAAATCACCATATTAATTAATTAAAGGCTACATATGATTATAGCGCAAACTCACTACCATACTGTAAAATAATAATAATATTTAAATTTTGGTCAAGGAAATTCATCGTTTACATTGAGCAAAAGATGATAATTTTTTATAATAATCAGCACAAGGAAAAGATAAAATAAATAATGAGGTAATCAGCAAATCAAGGATTAAATAAATGTAAAAAGGAAAGGACAACATTTCGAAAAGTAATTTCAAGAATCCTGTTAAAATATATCCCATTTCTCTCATTTGGGGTCTAACCTACTGACTCATTCAACAAGGCAACACCACATCATTTAACTCCAACTGAAGCCATCAAATCTTCATACTCCGGATCATTCTCCGGTTTTCTTGCCTGAGCCAGATTAGCTCCATGCTGTTGAGGTGGAACAGACGTGGAAGTAGGAGAGAATGGATCATAAATCTGTGGTCCTCCGGAACGATTGTTACTAAACTGCTGATTCAGGCCCATTTGGCTTTCAGGTCGCTTGGGTAGAGCTGGATAATTTCGTGGCAAAGGATTTGCTGGCCGAGGTGGGAAAGGCCCAGGTGGATAATGCATTTGGGGACCTGGACCAAAACTCCTCGGTCTCATTTGTGAAGGCGGAGTAGTAGGTGAAACTGGACTTACATTTGCAAAAGCTGCATTTGGGTTTCTAGCAAATGGAACAGCAGATATGTGATGAGCATGAGGTTGACCCATCTGGTTTCCGACCTGTGGCCTAGGAACTTGCATGATATGTTGAGGAACTGTATTGGGAGCACCCATGCGGAAAGATGGAGATTGAGGAGCAGGCATATGTCCCATTGATCTAGTGGATTGAGTAGGCAACATTCCACTTGGCCTCGAAACTGTAAGGGATGGATTTTGTGGCCGGTGCGGTTGAAAAGTGAAATCGCCAGAACTTGGGTGTGGAGGTCTGGGAGCTGTTGCAGAAGACTGATTCATAGTCGAAAAATTTGTTATGCTCCCAGAAAAAGAACCTGAAGTTCCTGCCGGCATTGTTGGCCGTGATATAGATAGCACTGGTGAAGCTGCCATCGTCACATGTGGTGAAGGCTGGACAAGTGTATGTGCAGAACCAGGCACTTGCGTTGGACGTAAAGCAGCAGGAAACGCAGGGGAAGTCCCCCCTGGAGCGGGAGGAGCAGAAGCGAAAACAGGCCGCGACCCCTGGGGAGGACCCAATGTGGGAGCCAACTGCCCCATGTTACTTGAACCTAAAGATGCTGCAGCATTTGCAGGAGCTCCAGACCATCCAGTGGAGCTCCCAGCAGGAGTCAATGGCCGGTCATGCAGTGGTCTAGGTGCAATGCTTGACACAGCTTGAGGCAATGAAGGCATCGATGGTCTCCCAATGTGAAGTGGCCCTGTTGGTTGGGGTTGGATGCCAGTAAAGGGATGTGAGCCTGGCATGTTAGATTGAATTGATGAAGGCTGCGGAGCTGGCACATGAAAGTTTCTTGGCGGACCAGAATGGACCTGAGGCATATACGGACTTGGTGGAACTTGCATTTGCGGCTGCGAACTGGGGGGAACAAGAGATGGGATCTGAAGAATTGAAGGGAATCTAGCGGCTGGAGATGGTGGAGCCCCAAACAATGAAGGCATGTTCACAGGATTGGTAAGGATTGGAGCTGAAGTATTCAGAGGATGCATTGGATTCTGAGGTGGGCCTGAGGGGAACCATGGAATTTGGCTCTGAAACTGACCACGTAAAGGAGTTTGCAATGGACCAACCGCTGGTTGTGGTACTCCCTGGCTAACAAAAGCATTAGGGACCAAAAATTGGGCACCATCACCCTGGCTTTGACTAAGAGCATTGACATTTTCACCAGAAACCGAAGTAGATGTGGAAATGGCAGCCAAACTTCCCTACATAAAAGGCAATGACAGTTATGATTAAGACAAGAACAACATAAACAAGATAACAAAAAGAGGACACCAGGAGTAAGCTCTAAATTCTAACTGAAGAACCATAAGCAAATAACAGTTTTCTTCCAAGTAATGAACTCACTGATACTGATGTGACTAGCAATTCAATTAGATCAGTTGCTGCATCAACTTTCTCATACGAGTCAGCTGATATATTAATGTGCAACTCTTCATAAGTACTCTGGACATTTACATCAGATGTAGAAATTTCAACCTAGAATTAACAAGATAAAGACGAGAAGTTAAAATAGCTCGATTTAAATATTTTGTCAGATCTAGAAGCAAATATATGTGATATAAAGTTGATGAGTTACCTTCTCTCTTGTATCTGCTTTAGTGCCATAGACTTTTATTATGGTTCCAGTTTCCTAATATGCAAAAAGAAAAATAGATTATTAAGAAAAAGAAATCAGTTAACAATGAAATCTTTTGTATACATCATGCAGAATGAATGATTTTGCTGATAATTAGCTCAGCAAAGGATAACATAATGGCGTGAGCTGAACTATTTACCTTTTCTAACCGTTTCTGAGTATCACTAGCAGGTCCAAATATTAGGCCGAGAAAATTGTATCCTGGATACTCCTTAACCTGCAAAAGGCAGTCAGCCAGAGTCACATCAGGAGCTGCTACTTTATAAACTATGTATATGCACTTGCACACAAACAATACATTAGAGGCAACTGATGTAGCCACAGATATAAATATACTGATATATGTAGTAGTTCCCAGTATGTTGACTCTGTTTAGGATGAATAGTCAGCAATCTAAATAAAAGTTATCTAATTCTACTACTAATATTATAAGGTTTGAAAAGCACGACATTTGTACGTCTCCGAAAGAGCAACCTCCAGAAAAGAGGTGCAAGTTTTAAATATTTACATTGTCCTGACTCTGAAATTCAGCAGGGATGCAAAGAGAAAGTATATTCTAATATCTTGATTAAAATTTCTGGCTTTACAATTTGTCAAGATTAATCGGCATATAGACATACATCAATTACGATGGTAAATGAAGGAGCTTTAGCAGCCTTTTACTTCTCCTCACCTTCTTTTTTTTTTTTTTTTTGATATCCAAGACACAACTATCAAGCCTAAGTTCAAAACTGGGGGCCCCGCCAAAAGAAGCAAAGATAGATTCATCAAAAAGGTAAGATCCACACTTCCTGATTAAGAAAATGGTTGGTAATCTTTTAATTCGTTGTTGGATTTTCTTGATTACAAAATTGAGCGTCTCATTTCTTGCAGCAGAGAAATTATAGTCTAAAAAGAGGATAAATGAAAAACCAAGCAAGGAAAGTTTCAAGCATTTGCACTGACTTACAGGAATAGGAACCACAGCCTCTTTCAGTAAAGGTCTATAATCCGGTGGGGTTTTGTAACTTGGATTCAACTTTAGTATCTCACCTGTAAATTCAAGTAAAACATAATCAGTTCATACATAATATGGGAAACGAAGAAACGGAAAAATAATCTGGGAGAAAAAATCAACAATACCTATCACTTCCTGCTTCTCAAGTTCCAAACGTTCTAACTTCTACTTTCAGAAACAACAGCAAAAGTGCTCAGAACCTCAATTATTTCTTAACATGGAAACAGAGAGAACCCAACAATCAAAGTAATCAACAAGGAATGCAATGTCAACAGTAACTGTACCTCTCTGTCGACTTGAGGATTTGAAGACTTCTGATCAGCATTCTGAGCAGCTACATCCGGGACTTGATTTTCCTTAGCTTCTAGACTTCCCGATTCCAGTTGTTGCACAATTTGATCCACCCGAGTCTGCCCAAGGCAGTAATATCACTTAGTGGCACCTGGAATGGGAAGCCTCCATGTGAGCCATTCACACGGAAGACACCGACATTTTAGCACCCAATGGGAAAAGGGAAATCTTTAATTGCCACCAGCTGAGCAATGTACAAATTCCTCCCACAAATCGGGGCTCTTAATGCCTCAAGCCCACTACACATTCACCATAATAAAAACAAATTGCAAAAAGTCCTACAAACTTAACGTATTAGGTATTGATTGCTATAAAATTTGAAAAAAGCCATTCTACCCAAAAAAAAAAACTTCAGTTTATATGTTCTCAGAAATATTATTTAAAAACTACATATATGTTCTCGGAAATATTATTTCAAAACTACACAAACTCTCCTTCTACTTTTCCAAGGAATTAGATATTGATTGCTATTATGTTGGCCCATTTGGGAGTGCTTTTTTAAAAAGTAATTGTGTTTTTTAGCATTTCCATCAAGAAGCATACGTTTTTCTCTTTCTCTACTCACCAAACCTAAAAGTCAGCTGGAGAAAAAAGTTCATTTTCAGGAAGCACTTCCCCTAAAGCCAAAAAAAGAGCTTTTGGATATTCAACACCCAAACACGGCCTTACAAACAGACAAATATACTCAGAGTCATCGTCGTCCTCATCATACCTGATAAGCCAATGCTCGTCCTCTTTTAACAGAAGCATCTAGCAATAAATCAGGTCCCCATTTCGTCTTCCTCTGAACCTTGTTACCATCATCATTACTAATAACTTTTTCTTCTTTGTTGATCGCATCGTTCTTCTTCGCGCCTTTAAAAACAGGAACCAGAGAGCCCGAAAGCTTGTTCTTCGGTATCACAAATCCTGATTTCGAGGCAAACTTCGACACCTTAGGCCCCGCATTCGATACTGTAGATGGCGTCGTCGTTGTTGTAGTGGACATGCTAGCTGTATCAGATTTTAGCAAAATTGATGGGGTAAATTACAAGAGAGAGGAGTTAGGTTTTTGAAGTGAACTAAGAAGGGAGGAGAGTTTTTCGGAGACAAAGTGAAACGCTGAGTTTTGGGAACAGTAACGACTGACGAGATATTTCATTTGATCGTGTTTGTACATGGAGAACAGGGGCTTCTGCCTTTCGGGATTTGATGAGCGGGGGGTTTGGGCTTTATTTGGGCCAGATTTTTTGGGCCCCCTTACGTGGTCCTTTAGAAGAAAATATAATCTTGGGCCTCCATCATATATTTTTTGAAACAATTTGTACAAAATATATATGAATTTAAAAATGAGAAATTAATAACATACCTAGTAAATAATTCTCAAGAATTGCAAGCACACATTATAAGTCTTGGAGTTGAAGTCATCTTCTGTGTATTTTGGAAAGGAAAAGAATAACTAGAATAATAAAATATAGATCGCGTTAATACTCTTAATAAATATGCTCTTTAAAACATTTTTTTAACCTTTAAAAAAAAAAAAAGCATAGCATAACTCACCGCATGTGAGTGGGACTTTCTATCACAAAATGATATCAAATGAACCCTTTTATTTTATTTAATTTTTACTTTCTTAACAAAACACCTTTTTTTTTTTTTTGAGAAGCTTAACAGAACACTACTTGCATAAACTCTTATCAGCTCAAAAATCTTCATAATCAAATCTGCACTATCTAGGCCCACAAAATCCGAATAGCAAAAATGGCTCACCAATCTGTTAAGCCTAAGATTAAAAGAAAAAAAATAGATAATGATAACAGAAGCAATCATCTCTTGCAGCGGATTTACTCGAATTACTGCAGGAGCCACTAGTGAGTCGATTTCGTAATTTCGTATAATTAGAATAAAGAATTTAAGCCGTCCAGTCCGAGGTGAGGAAAATTACACAGCTTCAGTTGAGAGAAGCTCCGAGATGGTGTGTCAATAAAACACCATGATAGAAGCTTTATCAAGTGAATGGGTAGAAGTTTGAAAAGAGCAAACTGCCTAGAAGGATGTAGGCTAAACAATACGTCCAGATCAAATACCCCCATCTCTTACCCATACCAGGTGATGCTATTAAATACGAAGCAAACCAGTAAAGAGGAGGACTAGCAGACAAGAACCGAGTTGAAACCTGTCAAAGCGTCAGTGGTGAAACATCAGAAATGGTGATGCATAGAAACCACCTTTAGCCGACTAGATCGGAGTATTAAATATCACTCATAAAGAAAGAGAAATAGATAAACAGCAAAATAAAACAATGATCAACTCACTTGACAAGTTGATCATCATCATGAAAGAAAATTTCATATGTACAAAACATGTGGAGCCAGTATCTCTAACACCTATACACGATGATAAATAGAAAAAGAATAAGGAGAAGCCTAACCTGCACATGCATCACAAAAAATGCTGTTGCTGCCATAAAACCCAAGTGAAAGATAAATGGCAGGACAGCAGGAGACAAGTATCCAGATTTCATTGTCGATCCACAGTCAAATGGAACCAAAGCAGGATTCCCTCCTTTTTGTATTTGCTTCCTCTGCCTCAAATTTTGGGTTCCTGTCTCAAAACAAATGAATGATTGCAGTAGTTTTCTTTATATTGCAATAGATGAGGAAAACTTAAGACATAAACTGAAAAAGAAAAATTCTTTTGATTTCTGCATTGTATGCAGACAAATTTCGCAACGCTATAGATAAGTACCACAGAGCAAGCATTACACGCTAATAGCAAGTCACAATTAATAAACACAATATTAAATTAGGCTGGCTGAATTATTGCCCCTTTTGAATTTTGAATGTAAGCCATCTGAATTATTCACCAACTATATTGTACTTTAAAAAACAGCAGTAACTGCATGAACTAGTAACTCTCAAACTAATATATGTTTAAAAGTAATACCTTGTATTTTTGAAAGGGGTTTCTCTGAAACAGGGGTACTTTTTGATTCTGGGGCTGTGCCTGAAGAAAAAAGCACAGGAGCATACTCTTTTCCCTCATTGGAAGCTAGAAAACCTAATGAGTAAACAAGCTTGGGCCGTGACTTCACATAATGGATAATAGAGCAAAGTGCCAGGGTTAATATAGGTGATGCAAGAAGAAAGTTTGGCAATTGTTTGAATTGGAAGTATCTCAAGAAACCCACTCCCCTGGCATCAAAAGAAACCACAATGTAAATTAGAAATATACTTGCAAATTCACCTTTTTCATATATCTAATAGCTTAAAACTTGCATCTCCTACATAGAAATGAAAAAAAAAACACAGAACACAGAACAGAAAAAAGTGCTGATTCTATTCTAAATCAAAGTCCCTCCCACGTTATCAGAAAAAGCTAATCAGCAATGCTCCTTTATCAATTATTGAATAAAAATTACTAATGATGTTCCAGTAATATAAAAACAAGAACTCCTTTAATATTGCTCTGAAGTAATTGCTGAGAAGAAATTGTCTGGACACATTAATCTCTCTGTACCAGCTAGAAATCCAAAGAGCAAGTAAACATGACTGCAGACTACAACCTTGGCCAAGTAAGATTGACACTGCTTAAGTAATTAGGAAATCACGCGATAAGAAATTTATATTAATAGTGAAGATGAATTTACCAATAGTGACTTTGGATAAAATTGTACAGTAATGGTACTCTTGCTTTGCACCAAGGCCTCATTTCATCTGAAGAACGTCCACGACAGGTATTTTGATAGCCATATACTTGGAAAGCAATAAATGGAGCAAAGATACATATGCAACGTAATGCTCCACAAACAAGAATCGACATTGCCAACTGCAACAGAGAAAACAAATTACAAAGGACAAAATTTCAGAGCCTTGAATGCCCTACAATTACGACCCAATCTAGTGGGAAACAAAATGCTGGTGACTAATGCTTAGGTTCTAATAACCCTGAACCTATCCAATGAAAGATTATTCAGCATTCAATCCAATTACTTCTCCTGTTCTCCCACATCTTTTGCAAACTAATAAACCAAAACAGTAAAGAAAAAATAGAACATGCCAATAAAAAAGAATCACAAACTTACAAAACGGCGTTTCTTCAGGAATAGAGCATCATAAGCCCGATGCATTGTCTGAAAACAGAAATAACCAGCATTAAGCACTCCATTAGACCTTGCACAACCAGAGATAGCAAGCCAAAGAACCGAAATGTTGAATGCACCAGACATTAAGTAGTACAATCCCCCAACTGAAAACAGTGCATACAAACTCTCTGAATATCTGCATTTGCAAAAAGAATCAAATTTTGCGGTTCAATCATTTTGTAGCATACTCAATCTCTTTTCTTTTTCCCTTTTTGGCCAGAATGAGCATTACATTGATGTATAAAAGATGGAAGCCGGATTGAAGCAAAACAGCATCGAAGCACACAAAGCCGCACCAGGGTCTTTCAAGATCATAACTGATAGCCTGTTAGAACCAATCAACAAATATAAAAAAAAAAAAACCCATCAATCACATATTCTAAAGAGAACCCAGTTCTGAAATTTCAACAACTCACCTGTAAAAATAAACCGCAGCAAACAAGAAAGCCACATTGCTGACAACATAACCAGCCAATCCCAACACAGCCCTATACCCAATAACGCCAATCAACGGCGCTAGAACTGCAACAAAACACCAAACCCATATAAACATTCCTGAACAAAACGATATGAATCCAAACCCATCGTTTTACTTTTACCTGAGCGAGATAACAGGTGAATGAAAGCGGGTAGGAGGGGGAGGAAAGCGTAGGACTGCTCGTACTCGTACCCGCATTGGGCGATACGGACGAAGTAGACGCTGTCCCAAACGATGCCGCTTTCGATTCTGGAACCGATCGAACTGTTCGGTGAGTGTTGTTGTTGACGGGGATCGACGAGGCAACTGGGGTTTAGCGGAGCGGAGTTGTCGTAGGGGCTTAAGAGACCTCGCCAGAGTACTATTAGGGCTAAAAGCAGGAGCCTTGAAACGGCAGCGTATTTGAAAACTTGGGTTTCGTGTGGGAATTTGACGATTTCCATTGCTGGGTTTGAAAAATTGAAATTTGGCGAAGGAGAAGATGATCGAGGGCATCGAGGTCGTAATGGAATTTTATCATACAGGTCCCTGAATTTCTATTATCTTAGTTTACGATACAATTTAGTTTGTTTTGTGATAATCTGGTGTCTAAAATTATCTTTCCAATAATAACATACCGATCACCAAAACTTATATAATTTCTCAATTATAGACAAAATTGGTCAATTTTGCCACAAGTCTTTGTCAAGGCCATGCATGAACAAAAATTGAGGCAAAATGAGGTCAGTTTGTGAAGGCCCAATGACAAACGTCGAGATTAGGGTGGCATTTGAGCTTTTAGTCGTATTTGAAATTGAGGGGTGACGTAATTTTTAATATGTAACTATTATGAAATATTTGATGTATGGTCAAATAAATGTATTATGTTAAAATAAGATCAAATTTATGGTATTGGAAAAATCAATCACAAATGATGGTGGTGTCAAAGAGGTAACTGTGACAATTAATTGTACAATCATTAAATGTGAAAGATTAACATATCATCTAAATTTTAGTAGTAATCGTACATATATCTTAAGGACCATGCATGGTCCATATATAGACACACACATTGTGAGGCCATTGTCATTGCATGTGAGCTAGTTAATTACATGGGGTTATATGCAATTTAAAGTTGTTGCAGTGAAAGTACCAATATTCATCAATGGCCCCCGTAGGCATAGCCCTAAAAGTTTTCTAAATTGTATAGGAAATGTATAGCTTTTACTTTCTTTTTTTTTTTTTTTTTATCCTTTGTCACTCCAAATAAATTATAATTATTTATTGCAAGCATGAAAAGTTAGATCCACTTTTAATATAAAATCTTTTTTTTTAAAGGTAAAGGGTGAGTAAATCTCAAATTTATTTTTTAGTCTTTTACATTCTTTAAAATTTGTATTCGAATAACCAATCAAATAAAACTGCTTGAAAACCATTCAGTCGAGTCTATATAAATCTTTTAAATAGTAACATAAAAAGAAAAAAAAAGTTATAATAAAATTGCCATTGCCATTCAGCTTAAGTGCTAATACTCTTAACAAAAGTTGAGGGAAAAGATGATACAAAATTACAAAATGTATATACAAAACATTAATTATAGTGACATATAAGTGGTACGTACATTATTGAATTTTTTGCCTCAATAAATTCAATGACACACCTTTGAAGTAGTTCGTTGGTGTCGCAAAATAAAATTAATTAATTTAGTTGGTGGGGCAAAATCTGTGGCCGTGGCACATAAGGCATGTAGCCCTTAATTTTCGTATTGTGCATGGAAGTGCTTCTCTTTGATGACTCTTCTTTACAAAAGTGTACAATATACATACATACATACATATATATATATATATATATATATATATATATATATATATATATATATATATATATGTAGAGATGTGCATAAAAGCAGCAGCCTCTCATGAAAGAAATGCTTTTCTTATTTAATTAATACTTAAAACAAACTCTAATAATGTAACCCTAGCCTAAAACATTTTTTTTTGGTTGAATAAAGAAATGATTTCAATTATCTCGACATTTTTTCTGTAAGTGAAAAGCATTAAGTGCAACCATACCTTCAAAGATTTTGAAACTCTAGTCAAATGATGTTGTCGATTAATTGCAATATATGAGTCAAAATTCACTTATAATTTTGAATTTTTTCTTTTTGGAAGCTATGATCCTGCATTAATGATAGTGGATGATTAAAATTTAGTAAACTTTACCTTTTATCTAATAATCTCAGTGTTCTATGTTATTTTAGAAAACTCATATTTGTGGAGAATTTTTAGTCATTTTTTTTTTTGGGATTCTCTCTTAAACATTTAAAAATCGTGTAGCATTAGTAAAGAATACTGACATTCCATGGTTTGACAAAATAGTCACAGAAGCTTCATTATTTCTAAAAATAGCTAATCACATGTACATGGACAATTATATCAAAATGAAATATAGTTTAGTCGCAATATTATAGTGTATAATTATCCTAAAAAGAGTCTACGTGTCCATTAATCATTTTTTTCTAAACTATCAGATTATCACTATCATTTCTCCTAACATTCAACTATTTTCAAATTTTTTTTAAAAAGAATTATTTTTATATTCTTATCTCACCATCTTGTATGTTGATTTTTTAATAGATTTTTCGTGTATTAAGAAGAAGATGATGATGATGCTCAAGTTGTTAATTGGTGGCCATGAAGCTGGCCATGAAGCTAGCTAGCCTTTGCAATATCCAAGAAACGCTCAAAGTTGTTAATTGGTGGGAAAATTAATTTTTTGGCATGGACTATGGAGAAAGGTACATGAAGAAGCCTAGCTAGTTAGATCATCAATTTTAATTTTAATTATTATTTACGCAATTCTTTTTTATTTTATCTTGATCTATTTTTTCCATCTCCTTTTTCCTTCTGGAAATGATGTGTTATAAACTTATAAATTTATGATTATGAATATCAAATTATTTATCGTGTTAAGTAACTATTTTTACATTCAAATATATGGCATTGAAAATATTAGAGAATGCATACCATTTTTTATATAATTTTTCCAATGCTTACCATTTACCCTTCTATTATTTTACAACACTTTATTGATTCATGGATGCGTAAAAATTTTTTAACTAGAACGAAACGACCTTTTTTTATTTTTTTTCTAAAATTTTGATGTCAACGAGATGTATAATGAGATATATATATATATCTCATGAAACTGTATAGAAATAAAAGTGACAATCCCCTAACTTTTAGACGAAAAAATTTTTAAATTAAGATTAATTCGGATGGCCATATATCAACAAAAAATCTAAATTTCTATACAATAACCTTGCAAGCACGGCATCAAATTTAATTGTTAGCAATTCTAGAAGTAGAAATGTACAAATTTTGCATCGGGGTTCATTAATTAACTGGTGAGATGTCATGATTTTAATTAGTGAAATGAAATAATAAATTCCAAACCTTGTTACGTGTCATTTGTCCATATTTTTAATAGTATCAACATTTTATTTGATATTGGAAATGGAAAAGATTTATAAACAATAACTTCAGTGCTGTGTTGTATATGTCATTCCAACTAACAAATAATCAATGAATTAAAACCAACCTCAATCAAATAATGCATTAATTTCTGAAACACCAAATTTCGTTATGTAGCACATTCAAGCCCCGCGATTGATGATGAAGGTTAAAAAAAGATACGAGACAAATAATACACGTCACTCAATTCAATTTATGATCTCCATAGTGCCCTTTTTTTTTTTGGCCATATCAAGCTAGTTATTTTTCATTTCAAGGAATTACTCTGAGTTACTACATCTGCTTAATAATTATCCTCATCGTCTCTAGAGTGTACAGTTAATTAAATTTTTTTTTTTACTTATCGTAGGTTTCAAAATTGGATTGATTAAACTATAACATAAAGTTTATATCCTTATAAAAATGAACTATTTTAAAGAATAAGACATATAGTCGGAAATTTCCCCTCAACTCTATAATATTGGAATGATATGAATAAAATGAATAGTTGAGGGAAATTCTTTATAAAAAGAACGAATTATAGGTGTGTATGACCTGAACTATTAATTAGATCGTACAAAAATATGTCTTTAATTTATGTGACAAAAATATGTAACACTTGTAGTGTAAAAATTCACAAAGACTCTTATAACCAACACATTAATGTTAAATCAATCAATAAGTTTACAAAGTCACAATCACTTGAGAGATGCAGTTACTCGTAATATCAAAAGAAGATGAAGTTCAAAAGCTTAATAAATAAATCAATTGGTCTTTGATCAAATGGTAGAAAACATGTTCTCATTGGGTTTGAGTCTCCCATATTGTAAATATGAAAACTAAATTTTCTTATTCAATTATTTAATAATTGAATGGAAGAGTCTATTCACTAATTTCAGTAACAGTCTGATTTATAAATATCAATTATAATCTCATGTCATATAAATGATAGTTTTAAGCAATTGTCTCATATAATTAAAAAAAACTTAATAAATAAATAAAGCTTAATATTTTTGTACGATGTATTAAAAAAAAAGCTTAATAAATAAAGGCTTCTACTTCTTTGATCTGTACTATCAATAAAATAAATAAAACAAACAAACCAAATTTAGATGACATGTTAGCTACGGCAAATAGAGTAATCAATAAGCCTTATATACGGGACAAAAGTTTAGGTCCCTTTGTCAACTTTAATTAATTTCTGGGTAATCACGGATTTGATCCAAAAAAAATCACAACAAATGTAAAATTCAGAAGTATCACGGGTTGTAAAAAACAAACTGTACATATTTTCTGAAAGATTCTTTGAAGAAACAATACAAAAACTCAAGGACAAAAACTTGAGTAATTAAATTTAATTCTTTCTTTTATAGAAAAAATTAAACAAGATCACCGAGTGATTTTGATTAATAAAGTTTTTGCTGTGCTTTCAGACCAATTCAATTTTATAAAAGAACAAATAAAAAAAAAAAAAGTGCTGCAATTTGCAGCTAGCTGTTTCTTCGCTGCTGGTAACTGCCCAGTCAGAAACAGCAGCCAACACATTAACTGCTGATTTATTAAGTGGTGGTCCAAAATCTGCGAGTCCACCCGTTATGGTCCGGCAGCAGATTCTAGTTTTTTGTTTTTGTGTACAATTTGTTAAAGTGACCAGAGCTATAATACCTTCATGATTTCACTGCTGCTGTAATGCATTACCGTATCGTTTACTTTTTAGATTGGATAAGAATAAGGAGATTATAAGTGTGAAGTGGAAATTAGAGTGAAAGTAAGGTATTTACTTAAATTAGAATGAGAGTACGAATTGTCAATATTAAATTATTTTAAATTATAATTTTATCTTTTTATGAATAGTATGTAGCTTTTAATTAGAAAATGAATCAAAAAATATATTCGTACAATAATCTATTTATTTAATTATTAATTTTAATTATATAAAATAATAATAATTATTAATATTTTTAATAATATAAATTAAATTTTTTTATGAATTTTATTTTAATTATTTGAAAATAAAAAGTATTGATAATATTTATTTGTAATTTTTTAGATAGGTTTAGGCTATTTTTGAAAACCAAAAGAGTGGGAGTGAGCTCCCACCTTCTCCCATGAGAGGGAAAATCTCACTTCTCACCTCACTTTAAAAGTGGGTGAAATCTGTGGAGTGAGATTTCCACTCCTACCCTTAAATAAGCATGTAAATACTGGAGTGGAATGACTACACACTCCTATTTCAGTAAGTAAACACACTCTTATGTGAACAAATATTATGGTACAGCCGTTGTCAATTACAACTTAATTTCTTTAAATATTTCTGCTCACTCTAAACCTCTAACTTAAGCTTGTACTATGATATGTATGGTATACGTTATAACATAAACTTACGGGCCTATAACAAAAAATTTGAGAACGTAGCCGAAAATTTAGGATTTGCAAATGAGAAGTAAGAGAACGTTGTAATTGATGACAACTGTATTCGAACTGTGTCTATCCCAATAGTTATAATAAGAAATTACAGGGCACATGGCATGGCATCTTATGATTATGATTCATCATTATAGCTATATAATGATATACAGCGTTTAATAATTTCGATTTTATAATGTGCGGACCTTTGAACTAGAGTAGAACTCTTCGTAGCGAGTGCAAAATTTTGTAACTCTGTTAAAAAAAACAGAATTATCTCAAATAATATACATACAATACGAAGAACCCAAAGACAACAAGTACCATTCTCTATTTTATCCTTAAACTTGACTTGTGTACTCTCACTAGAATGCTTTGTCCACTTTAAGACAAAACAGCTTCTTCACACGTGAAGTTTAGGGTAAAATTTTGTAATCATTATAAGCAACACAATTATTTCAATTCCACTACTACCACCCACTCATTTGGATCTCTCATAAATAAGCCACAAGCAAAAGCATAAAAAGGGCCAGCCTTAGCCTAGCCACCCATATTCACTTTAGTCTTTATCCCCCTCATCACTGCCATTCACTCAACTCTTTCCCTTTCTTTGAAGTTTCCTCTACAACATTATGGCTTCAAAACCTGCAACCATGGTGCCATTTTCTTGCATTTTAGTGTTGATGCTACTTGGTCTTGCAAGCTCGAACATAGACCAAGACAAAGCCGAATGCGCAGACAAAATCGTTGGGCTCGCCACGTGTCTTCCTTATGTTGGTGGTGATGCAAAAACACCAACCGCTGATTGCTGCAGTGGGCTCAAACAATTGCTTGACAAGAGCAAGAAGTGCTTGTGCCTTTTGATCAAAGACAGAGATGATCCAAGCCTGGGTCTCAAAATCAATTCCACACTTGCTGCTACTCTCCCCAGTGCTTGCCACGCACCAGCTAACGTATCAGAATGCATCAGTAAGTACCACACACACACACACACACACACACAATTAGTAACATGATGTTAATTATTACATTTACTTACACATCCAAGATTATATATATAATCACTAATTAATAATGAAAATTTTGATTCGTTGTTAATAGATTTGCTGCACTTGGCTCCGAATTCACCCGACGCAAAGGTGTTCCAAGGATTTTCAAACCTAACACAAGGACACAGTGGCACTCCAGCAACAGCTGGTAACTAATTAACACTACATTTGAATTTGATCTCTTATGTACAAATTAATTTGATTTAGCATAATCATTCTTTATCAAATTAATTGTCCTCTTTGTGATTTCAGTTAACGGTAACTCAAAAAATGGATCACCAAGTGCTGACCAAAAGAGTGATGGTGGGAAAGCAAGTGGGTGGCTAGGGTTAGAGATGGCTTGTGGGCTTTTAGCTTGTGTTTTCTTCACATTATACTTGGTTTCTGGTGTATGACATAGCTTAGGGGTGTATTTTTAATTTTTATATGACAATGTTTGCCTACTTCATCTTTTATTGATATTAATTGTGTATCTTATTTTGTCATCAAACAATCATGATGTGATCAATTAATTAATCATCCTAGCCATCTTTTGCATTAATTTTATTTGTTTTTGTAACTGTAATAAAAATTAATTAAAGGGACCCATATGGATTAATTATATTTGATGGGGCAGGTTTCTATCATATTCACTTCTTAAATTTCCAACTATACATATGTTATGTAATACTATCTTTTGTGTTGAGTCACTTAATGCACTAGAACAATGCTAGTTCCAATTTTTTTACTATTTTTGTTCAATTAATTTCCTATATCAAGGCAAAAGTAGTAGAACTAAGAAAATGTTTTTCTTTTAAAATAAAATTTTAAATGAAGTATCTAACATTTAAAATAAAGACAATATCATGATTCATGTGAGACACTAGCTCTCTTCTTTTTATGTTTATCATGATAACTAGTTACAAAAATTACAAAGACAATAATTACAATAGATTTTTGTTCACTAATTGCTAGCTCAACATACAAATTGTAATCAGTAATCACCACATCTGTATGTTCACAGTTTAAGCATGAAGTTTTATTTGCCCAAAACCCATTTAACAAAACATTTCATACTTTTATTGACCATACAGTGATCTCAACTCATAAGTGCTTCTCTAAAAGTGCTTCTTTCCCAGGATGCTAAAGTGATAATTGAAAGGCTATGTATATATATTCATAGACACTCCTAGAAAAGAAAGAGTGGAAATTAATCACTGATTCCTTCACTCTCTTGTGGAAATAAATAGCAGCATTAGTCGATGTATAAAGGGCTTCAATTTGAGATTATTACAAATTTGAGATTAATAGCAGCATTAGTCCTTTTTTTTGTTTTGTTTTGCTGACTAGACTTCAATTTGAAATTAATACAAAATTATGGAGGGAAAATTAAAGAGTCCAAAACACTCGTGGTTTGGCCAAACAATTACCGATACTCGTTTATTTTTTAAAAATTATCATATAAATCTTCATTTTTTGACAATAATATTATGATGAAATACAATTTAATCATTATAATCAAAGAGTATATATAGTTATCTAAATAACTATAAATATCAAGAACTTATCTCTGTATATATTGAATCTCAATTTGAAAATCTTCTCTTAAATAAGAACTTTTGATCCTATGACATATACGAGCGTACTAAAATTTTTAACTTTTAGGATTAATTTTTTCTCACCCCCTTATTATATTGAAATACTTCAATTCTTTTTATATACTTTAGAGAATGATACGGTGTAGATGATTCTATTATAACTTTTGCAAACAATTAATAAAAGTTCAACATGTGGCACTAATATATATATATATATATATTAAATTTAATCAGTTTGGTCGAGTTCAATCGATTTGTAATATGTTAAACCGGTTCAAAACACTTAGGTTCAAATTTCGAAAATCGTGGTGGTCCGATCCGAATTGATTGGATCGGGCCAAGTAGATCGAGTTCGGTTTAAAATGCCCAGCCCTGAATATAATGTGCAAATTTTATCATTACAAAGTCGACAAAGATAATGATCAATTAATAATATCGTTAAATTTCAGGGTTATTTTTTGTCTTCACTGAAGATTTATCAATATTGCTGTTTATGCGTATTTATTGTGCTTATACAGACAATATTTTCCAAACTAATCCTTGCAATTCGATCAATATAATGCAGAATTATTTTTAATCTTAACCATAATAAGCTGAGATACAAAATTAATACAGATCTTATCAGTGCAGGCTATCCTGATTCCTGATGATAGATAAAAGGCGAAAAATAAAAATAAATTGACAAATTTTAACTACAGTGAACTCTGATTAAAAACCTAACAAGAAAAAATAAAAAAATTGACAAACTATGAATAAAGCAAGTTCAAATATTATATAATATATAAGTATCAGCTGAAGCATCTAATTCATCTGAAAATAAAAAAATAACTTGGATTATTTACAATAAAACTAATAAATATAGTTAACTTAGGGCTTGGATTGAGTTTAAAGACTAGAGAGTATGATTTTAGTTAGTAAGGTAAGCACAAGTTTAATTGCTCGAATCCCAAATCCGACCCAATTGATCTTTGAGCATGGGTTCCAAATCTGTGTTCCACAATAACACATATGGCAGTGTTCCATCAGTGTAGCAGCAGATCTAGCTCAGCATCATTGTTTAGGTAAGCTGTGCATCACACAACATGAAGGATAACGAACAACCTTGCGCTGCCATCCCTGTAAAAGTAATTAAAATTGAACCACAAAAACACTAATAAGTTTTAAGTAATTACATACTAGCTACTGTATTTTTACTGTCATTTAAATTAGTAAGGCTTAATAATTAATAATATCATGGCAACACCAACACCTAATTACTACAATTAATATTGTATGTAAAGCAAACAAGTCAAGTCATGAGCCCCCAGCCGAGAGTATTAGAAAATACTGTAGTTACCTCAATAAAAGCTTTTGGATTTGGACAGTTTTGTTGTTTCGACAATCTCAGTGCGCATTCTGCAGCTGTGCGGCCATCTCGACGAGCAATGGCAATTAAAATGTCCCGTAAATTACGTTTATCACTCTCAGAAAGGTCAACACTCATGCCCGCACCAAGGAAAATGATGCGAGGCTTCTCTGGTCGTCTAAAGAGCCATTTCTCAGAAGATTTCTTCTGATCCTCTCTGACAAGACAATTTGCAGGATGCATGCCAGCAGGAACAAAAAAACAAATAAAATGTCCGAGAAACATGAAAATACAATGAAAAAACCACTAATAAATAAACTTCTCAATTTAATTAAGGTACCAAAAGCATAAACGATAGTGCAGTAGTCCCTATATGAGCAAGGTCGAATTTAAGACGGAAATCATTGTCTCCTTCAGGGTCATTGACATAGCATCAGACACTTTCCCCTTCTAGCGTGGGCAAATGCTGCTTCAATTGTCTCTCTAGTGTGGGCAAAGCTATGTTATTTTTGAAGCTTTATTATTACCGTTAAGCTCTGCAAGCTTATTGCAGAAATCTCTAGGAAACAGATCCCACCGTGCAGCAGCCCACCGACCCAATTTGATAAAAGCTGGACCAACGCACTCCAGTGTCCCAAAAACAAGATGAAGCCAGAGTTCCCTGAAGCGGGGACCAAAAGAATCAGCAAAAGGTGCCATGGGTGAGAACAGAACTCCCAGATAGAAAGCTCTCAGAAGCAAAGTGACACATTCTACCATGGAGAAGCTTGCTGAGGTCAAAGCATTTTCTTTTTGAGATGGGAAACAAGGGGCCTCTGCAGACACTTGCTGTCGTTCTGCCAATGCTAGCTGAAGCTGACCAGATGCGTAGGCTAGAAGAATACTAGAAACCACGAGGGGTGAATTTGTCAAAGCCAAGCTGAATGCTTGTGCAATCCTCCTACTGAAAGAAGTAATATCAAAAAGCCTTTTACAAGCAATTTGGGCTTGATCTGTAGCAACACTACTAGTAGGTGCAGAGGCAACAGATGATAAACTCCTGGCTGAACAACTCTTACCGCAAAGAATCTGCTTCAGCTTAAGTTAGTATTAAACTCTGGGACTGAACCATGTCACGTAACGCAATTGTTACAGTCCCATACTTACACTGGCTTACTGATTAGGAAAGGTAATGATACCCCCTCTTCTCATTTGTAAGAATGGACTTTGAGAATCTCCGAATATTTTGAAACATCAAAACACTGCATACATCACCGTAAACAAATACAAAAAGAATCATTTATATATGTTTCATCACTAGGGAAAAAAAAAACCGCAATCTCATATTATGCATAATTATCACATAAAAAGGAACAACTAATAGAAGATTCAAATATCGAGTTCTCAAAAAAAAATAATAATAATAATAAACGATTTTCAATAAAACCGACAATAGAACAAATTCGCAAAGCGGTAGAACAGTGTATACCTGCTGCGACGCTGTAGCATGGTTCAATTTTTAGCGGGTTCCGTCTTCCGTAGTAGGTGCCTTGTGTTATGTTTGTTGAGGGTTTATGTTGTGTTATTGCCTTGCTGGGCCTGGCGGGCTCAAATGTTTCTTCTAAGTTTGATGCTATTAGCACCCCTTTACAAAATTCTTAAAATACCCTTTTTAAACTTTTTTTTTTTCCAAATTTTGAGTAAAATTACGTATGAAGACAGGAGCATATGCATATCCAACATACATATGACATTAAAGAAGTTGGTATCATAGGATTCTAAGGTTTTGATTAGAGAATTCAAGAGATAAGTGATAAAGAATTTAAGAATTCAAAGGAGAGAAGAATCAATAGGGATTGGAATTAATTTTATAACTACTTGCTCAAAAGCATAATGAAAATCAATTATTTATAGTAACTCAACACAATCCTAATTCTAATATAATTAGAACACTAAATCATAAATGCAATACGAAAACTTAATCATAATAGGAAAAAGATTAAAATAAACTACTAAGGTCCTAACATTCCCCACCCTTTGAAATAGGCTTATCCGCAAGCCTTCTAGCCAGGATCAATGACCAAAATTTTTTAATTCAAATAGTTTTTAGGTGGCTTCCAATCTAAATATTGTGCAAGCAGAACGAAAACCACTAAAGTACTGGACTGATAATAAAGGAGGACATCAGCTGCTAAAAGCAATAGTTGAGGTTGTTTGTAATGATTCCCCATCTTAAGTTACTCATCATAGTTAAAACAAACCTCTATAGAATGTCTGTCGACATGCATCGATGGTGATAAATATTTGGGTAAGACAGAGAGTACGATATCATTGGGTACGGCAGAGGGTATTGGTCCCAATAAAGAATGTGAAGGGGTTCAAGGAAACCTTGGGAGTTTTTGAAAATAGATTTAAAGTACCATCTCACATTATTGTTGCTCATGATGTTTTGCAACTATACAAAAAACAAACAAAAAAAAAACAAAATAAGAGTTAATTGATTTTTTTGTGAGTAATTGTCAAAGAGTTTGCCTCACTATAGACACATGGGCTTCAGCTCAAAATCTTTGTTACATGAGTCTTACAGCTCACTTTATTAATGATAATTGGAGATTGCAAAAGAAAATATTGAATATTTGTCAGGTTGTTGACCACTAAAGTGATATAATCGGTAGGCAAATTGAGCCATGTCTATTAGATTAGGGCATTGAGAGAGCTTTTACAGTAACTGTTGACAATGCTTCTTTAAACAATGTTGTTGTTTCATATTTGTTAAAAGTTGTAAACAATTAGAATGGTGTAATATTGGGGGTCAAAATATGCATTTGAGGTGTAATGCACATATATTAAATCTCATTGTTACGGGAGGGTAAAAGATTATCATGAGCCAATTGCTAAATTTCACAATGTTGTTAGATTTTTCAAATCTTCACCTTCTAGGAAACAAAATTTTAAGGCATATGCAGAGCGAGTGACAATTTCTTCAAATAAGTTTATGTGCTAGATGTCGTAACTAGATGGAATTCCACTTATTTCACATTAGAGGCTGCAGAAAAATATGAAAAAAATATTTGATCAATTAGAGCTTCATGATGCACAATACATTTGTGAGTTTTGTTTGAGTGAAATGTATCCTTCTTCAAGTGATTGGGAATATGCTCGTTACTTCATTAAATTTGTAAAGGTTTTTCATGATGCCACTTTGACATTTTCAGGTGCTTTATATGTGATTTCCAATACTTTTTTATGCCAATTATGTTTGGTTAGTACACAATTGCAAGCTTGAAGGGATAATAAGGATTTATTTTTGAAGATAATGGCTAAGAATATGAAAAGGAAGTATGATAAGTATTGGTGAAATTACAAAACAATCAACTCTTACTTGTTTGTTTCTATATTGCTTGATCCTCGGCATAAATAATATTTTTTGAGACATTGTTTTGCATTATTCTTTGGTGAATTTAAAGCTAATGAGTTAGTTATCAAAGTACAGAATAATTTAAGTAGTTTGTATGATGAATATAAATTGCTTTATTAATGATGTGGAAGTAATGGATGTGGTGGATGATGAAAAGGAGTTAGAGATTGAACTGAGGTTGATGCTAGGCTAGTGTTCAATTCGGGTTATATGAAGGTTTTAAAAGACAATACTTGTGTAGAGTGCAAAACAGAAGTGGATCGTTATTTGACAGAATTATATGAGAATCCAGAAAATGAAAGTTTTGAAATATTATAATGGTGGAATATTAATTCTTCCAAATATCCAATTTTGTTTTATGTTGCTCGATATATTTTAGCTATGTCTTCACTATTAGGGGTGGGCAAAATAGGGTTTGGATCAACTCGATCGGATTTCCGGTTGGGAAGAAACTCATTTGAACTCAATCCGAACCGATTATATTCGGATCGGATAAAAAATTCGGATTAAGTTCGGATGGATCGGATTCGGGTTGAAGCTTCTACACACAGTATATATTCAAGCATTCATACCAATTACCAAGAAGGAAAAAAAAATCAATTCATATTTTTTATTTAAGCACAAGAATTTAACCAATCATGCCCTAAAATTTCAATCCATGAAATTTTCTGATTTTATTATTAACAATACCAATTATTAACAGTACCATCAAAAATCTAGTTTCGAGAATTGGAGCCTTGGAGCTTGGAGGAACTTGGCGCAGCAGATCCGATCTTGGAGAAGTAGATCCGGTCGGCAGCGACTGCCGGATGCGTCGGTAGCCGATGAGTGCTGCGTCTCAACGTCGGCATCAGTTTGAGAAGCAAATCTTGTCGTCGCGTTTGCGAACTGCTGCCGCCGGTTGCTGCTGCATCTGTGAAGTGGTGCCGCCGCCTGCCGCCGCATGTGTGAAGTACTGCCGCTACTGTGTTGCGTGTGTGAACTGTGAATTGCTGTTGCTGCGTGTTGTGTTGTGTGTGTGTATGTGTGTTGTGCTGCGGCTATTGCCGATGTTTTGCAAATTGTAAGATTGTGTTTGTGTTGTTGACTATAGTGTTGAGTGTTAATTGAATAGATTTAGGTTTTGGTTTTTGTTATTTCAAGAAGAGGCCAACCCGATCGGTTTTTCAGATCGGATCAGGTTCACTCGATCCGATCATGATCCTATCGGATTGGCACAAATATATCCGATCGGGTTTTGTTAACCATCCGATCCGATCCTAACCCGATATTTTTAGGATCAGATCGAGTCGGATTGGTTAATTTGCGCAGCCCTATTCACTATGGCATCTAAGTCAACATTTAGCACTAGGTCGCATTCTTGATCAATATCAATGCTCACTACCTACAAAGGCGATGGAGAAATTAATTTGCACACAAAATTGATTACTTTCAAATCCAATAAACCTTGATGAAGCAATAAATGATATTGACATATTGAGATAGGTAAATATATAAACTTAACTTTAATTGTATTTATTAATTATTATTTGACTTTATATTGTTATTCTATTTTTTTAAATTAATATTTTTCTTTTGTCTTACACGTATAGAGATTTTGAGAGATGACAAAAATATATTTGATGAAGCTTGATAGCATTTGGTGGGATAGTAAGGGTAAATATTTATTAATTATTTTTATTAAAAAAATATTTTTATTTGTTGTTTATTTCAATTATGTTTATTTTGTTCAGGTTAAAATACGAAATATAAATCGGAGGTGGACATTTTGACAGATCATTCAAGCTCTTAAGTTTCAACTTTTGTATAGATTTAAATTCATAATTTTAGTTAATTTCCATATATTGATCTACACAAATGACATTTTTTTTCCTTTTCGATGTGTTATATTTTGAAATTTGAATATATTATTCTAGTTTTATTTAAACAATTAATTTTTTTAAATTTTATTAAATTTTGAATTTGATTGGTAGTAAAATTATTTTTATATTAATTTTTTATTTAATTATTTCGTGGATTGAACAAAATTAAAAATTTTTAATCCGCAAACCAATTCGTAAAATGGTAGATTGAATATAGATTGGGCCAAATTCACATCCGATCCGCAGATAAATGGGTTGGATTTAGATTAAATTTCACCAATCCGTGAATTAAATTGGATTGAAAATTTACAATATGTGGATCGGAAATGTATTGGTACCTAATCCGCAAAATAAATCCCTATTTCGGCATAGGTTTGGTGATTTTGGCTATAGGTGAAGTTTATGTTTGTTTGCTGAGGGTTTAGGTTGTGTTATTGCCTTGCCGGGCCTGGCGGGCTTAAATGTTTCTTCCAAGTTTGATGCTATTAGCACCCCATTACAAAATTCTTATAAATCCAAATAGTCCTTTTTTTTTTTTTTTCAAATTTTGAGTAAATTTACGTATAAAGACAAGAGCATATGTATATCCAACATACATATGACATCAATGAAGTTGGAATCATCAGTAAATTACTTGTCTCTGGCTGAACTAAAGGATAAAAGGAACTCCTACTCTCCTACGACTCCCATATCTTAGAAAAGTTGCCAAGAAGTTGATTCTGAAGTAGACATTAATTTACCATCAATGACAACTCAAATCGTTATCCTAATACTGATAATTAAAAATCTTAATCCTAAAAAGATGTGTAATCCAACCTAGACTTCTTACTTTTTAGTTTTTACAGCATAATGCAAGAACCATTTGCTTTCCATTCATTCTCTATGTATCTGGCTAATAGAATTTTTCATTTTCAATATTAATAGCGCCTTTCAAGGACATGATTGAGGGAATTAGAATGGGTACAAGGAAATGTAAATATGAGAACTTTCAAGAGCTTTATGGTCTATCTTTTTGCTATTGTATTGAGGAATCTTGGATGCTATTGACGATTAAATCTTACGAGTGAGATTTAATCTTTACATCCATTGACATCTTATTAGCGGCATCTTGGACGTTCTTGAGGATTAAATCTTATAATTTTTTGTTATTGACTTTTTATATCACTAAATCCTTGCCAGTGGACAGTGGAATTAAATCTTTTAATTATAATTTTTTTTAACTATCATATTAGTTAGGAGTGGGCTAATATGAACAGTATTCATAATACTATTTATATATTGCTCATATGAAAAATATAAGTTATATCATATGTAACTTATCGTAGTCCTATTAGTTATTATATATTTCATTTGTTCAATCATTGACTATTATAAGAAGATAATAGCAAAATACTGATGCATATTTTCCACGTATAAATTTGACTTTTAAAAGCAATAAATTTGACTTGTCAATTTCCAAAAAAGTCCCAACAAACCCAAAAAGTCATGCTACACAAAGGAAAATGTTTGTTTGGAAATTGGCATAAAGCCCCAAAAGCGACAAGATCACCTCACCAATAATTTCATTCAATCAAACGGCCGATATTTCTCCAATCCCTAATTACCAATCAGCCGTACACCCTCTTTCCACAATCCACACTAAAACGAAAACATGATCTTATCATTTGGACCCCTAACCTTTTCTATTATTAATTTAAGAAAAATTTAACACATTTTGTCAAACAAATATATTTGCGTGTTCCCTTTTTATCCCCCTTAACATAAACAAAAAAATTGATTTTGATTGAATTTTAATCATCCTTGACCTTTCCTCTTCGACTTCGTTCATATGAGCAGTGCAGGGTTTAAATTCAGCCTTCTTATACTATACTATACTACCCTAAAAATTTTACCTATTAAGCAAACTAAAGCCCTATAATTATTGTATAGCATAAATATATTTACATATTTTTTAAAAATTTAAAATAATATAATTAGTATTATGTTAAAATTTAAATGATGAGTGAAAAGGTATGAGACTAGTCCCAGGTAAAACTTCTGCATAATAAATGAGAAAAAAAATATTAATTCTCTTTGAGGAAATCAATAAAAAGTCAAGATTCAATATTTTTCACACTAATATTTCACTTAAGATTTTCATATAATTATTGATAAAAAAATATTATCTAAGGATGGTAATAAGAAGTTTAAGTTTAATATTTTGCACACCACCCTTTGAGGAAATTAGTTTAATTTTGTAAAAAATAAAGATCGAATGTGAGTGCCTATAATAAAAAATTACTTAATAAAAGTTGTTAAATTATGTTACTAAATTGAAAACTAAAAATGTTCAGGGACTTGAATGATAAAACACAAAAACAAAATCTCTACCAAATCGATATAAACCATATCCTCATCTAAACAAAGATTTCTTCACAGCTTTCATTTCATTTTCAAGAAATTTCTCAGAGGCAAATCATCAAGCATAATGTCTGCAAATCTCATCATCCTCTTTCTTCTCTCACTCTCTCTCCTAAGACCAACCCTCGCTCTCTCCTCTGATCCTTCTCCACCAACAGTCTACGAAATCCTCCCAAAGTACGGCCTCCCGCAGGGCCTCTTACCCAGCAACGTCGTCAGCTACACCCTCCAGGACGACGGCGTTTTCACCGTCGAATTGTCATCCGAATGCTACGTCCAGTTCGATTACTTGGTCTATTACGACAAGACGATCACGGGCAAGCTCAGTATCGGGTCCATTACGAATTTGAAGGGCATTCAAGTTAAGAGGTTCTTGTTTTGGTTCGATGTTGATGAGATCAGAGTCGATTTGCCTCCGTCTGATTCGATTTATTTTCAAGTGGGCATCATTAACAAGAAGCTTGATGTTGGTCAGTTCAAGACTGTTCATTCTTGCCGTGATAATGAGCTTTCTGAGTCTGGTTGTGGGTCCTGGACACGTGTTCTTCAGGTAATGGGGTTTTAGGTTTCTTTATTTGTGGCAACTGATGAAATTTTTGTTTAAAGTTTTGATTTTTATCACGTGGGTTTAGTGATTAGTGGAGAATTTACATCTGGGTTTTTTGAGATTTATGGTTATTAGAGTAAAAGATTTCTTGTCATTTTGCTAGGTTTTATAGTGGATCTTTGCATGTGTTTGCATCTTCTTGTATTTTAAGAACTGGTGATTATGTTATATCCTACAGCAGCTATCAAATTGATATATTATTTATTGGTTTTTTACTGTTGTTAAATCATACTTTTTGCGAATCGATTCTCTGAGCGTTTGTATATGCTTATGATGTTTTGATTATTGTGATTTGTTGAGGTTATAGTTCTTTTGACGAACTTATCGACATGCTATTCCTTTATATAAAATAAATGGATAAGTCTAGAAACGGCTTTTGCTTCTTTTGTATTTGTGGAGAATTAAAACTTATGTTAGGCCTTGTGCTCTTTTTGCATTATTTAGCATTTGAACTTATAGATAGTGCCAATAAAAATGATAAATTAGAGTTTATGTGTATGCTATATCATTTATTAGTTTGAGTGTGATCGGGGATTACAGGTTTTGTCATGGTTTCTGTGAATAGTGTAGGAATGAGGAAATGTGTTCTTATTGATTGCATTTGGAACGATTGCAAGGGGTTTGAGGAAAAGTGCTAAAAAGTTTATAATTGATAAAATGCAGTTTTAGTTTTATGTTGCTTACTGCCTAGTACTGAGACAACCGCCTGATTGAAGTAGCTACTCTGCCTTGAGAATGTTAAAGTGCTTTTTCTTTGCCTAACCTTTCCTGAGCACCTAGGATATAGCCCAGCTTACCTTTGACAATACTGATTGAAGTATTGAGCCATAGCTTTAAGATAATTTTTATAATAGATCATTTGAAGAACTGTTCTGGTGCTCATAAAGCATTATGTTGAGTGGTTTTACCTGCAGTTTCTTACGTATATTTGGGGAATTATGTGTTTGTGACCAGTCTTAAACTTATATCATCTTCGAATATTATTTGGTTGGGAAGATTGAGCAATTTTTCTTTGTCATGCATGGAATGAGAGACGCAAGAACAAAGTAATATCACTTTAAAGTTGAAAGAAATTGTAAAATGATAGATGAGTTCTGCATCTACCATTTCTCCAGTTCTGCTCAATCTTATAGGTTGACAATAAGTTAATTTTGATCAATTTTCCCCCAGAATACCCAGAATTTCATCATCTTTCTTTTACTGTTTACTAGTATATTTATCATATTCTCATTGGCTTCTTTTTCATTATTGAATTTTGAGAAATTGATTATGCTGCGTAACTGGTAAAGTTATGGAAAGTAGGTGAGCTTCTCTTTCAACATTTGTTAGTCTGAAGTTGTTGAACAGCTCTAGATGAATGTTTGAACATCAAGTCTTGTTCATGCTGGCATACTTTCTGTTTCGTGCTGGTCTTACCCCATTAGAATCAAATTTAAACTTAGCAGTTGCAAAAACAGTCAGTTACACGGATTTAATTATGGCATCTGTGTGCTTGTTTCTAAAGTTTTTCTTTCGAGCTTGTTTCCTTGATTGTTTCATATTTACAGTGTGTCTGATTATCTGTTGGAACTTGATTCATCAATATGCTTCAGAAGAAACTTTTATCGTTTCATTCACTTTCGAAATCTTTCTATTTGCAGTTGCCAACTCCCAACAACGAAGTGCAGATGCTAATCACAGAGTAGACGCCCATCAAGTACTTGCATTCTGCTATATGTGTGCGCGCTAAAAGGGTGACACCCTTTTTCTCAATTTAGAGCTAGTTATATTCAGATCAGAAGTCTGATTGTCTTCCTAAACAAGTTGTAAAATTGTACCATGTATGAGTATATACTAAGCAGTAAATTTAGCTCTAGCTTCAAATCAGCCACTCTGTATTACTCTATTTGAACTAAGCAGTAAATTTAGCTCTAGCTTCAAATCAGCCACTCTGTATTACTCTATTTGAACTACTTATAATGAAACACCATTTCATGGTGCTGATCTATTCTGTTGTGATTCGTTCTTCAAGTTTCCAGTCATATTTGATAAAATAAAAACAACAAATGCAGATTAAAAGAATAAACTTTTAATTAAATCAATAATTGTACTTCTCAATACAAACACCTGAATTGTGTTCATCACTGTTGTGCAGATCTCACCGTGATATAAAAGAATAATCATATAATAACTTCATCAAAACCAAATGTATGGTTTAGTAATCCTCATAATCACAACCCTCATTAAAATCGTAATCGCCCACTTCATCTTCTTCATTCCCATAGTAACCACCATTCGCATCCCCATAATCTTCTTCTTGTTGTTGTTGTTGTTCTTCACCATAATTGTCCTGACTTTCAGTAATGGCCTTCACCTTCTCATTCTCATTCTTCTTCTCTCTGCCACCTTCTTCTTCGCCTTCATCATCTTCTTGTTTCTCCAACACATCAAAGTTCACCTTCAAACTCAGCCTCTGCTTCTTCTTCTTCTTCTTCTCAATCTCATCATCAATCCTCTTATTTCTCTTTGCTCCTTCACTTTTCTCATTCTTCTCCTTTCTGGGTTGCTTATGTTTTTGTTTCTGGCTCTGGCCTTGTAAATACTTTTTGTTCAAAATTTCCCATATGATGTTCTTGTAGATCATATCCTTCTTTGTATTCAAATACCCTTTAATCTCTGCATCATCAATGGCAGCAACGCCTCTTCTTGAATTATCCATAACGCTTTACATAAAATACGAAACCATGCAAGCGTTTTAAAAGCCGTTATATGGAGAAGCCTCTGCCGCCTTATGAAATAAGAGCAATCGACTTGCTTTAGTTTCCTTTATGCTTAGGGTTTATATAGTTTTTATTTTTTAATTTAGATTAATTAGGGTTTGATAATATTCCAAAAAGAAAATGTGAACTTAAAAAGAATTAATTTTTTTTTTTGAAATTAGGGATTTCAATTAGTTTCTCTACTAATTAGGAGGATATATTTTTTTTCTTCATCTAATTTATATTGGATAAGTGAATTTGTTGGGAAATTTCTAAATAAAATATAAAAAATGACTTTAGAAAATCCATAGATTTGCTTAGAAGCAACGCAGAGGTTTATTCACATCATACATTAAATTTGATAAAATGAGAGTCCTTTTAAATTTTTCTCTCTCATTTTTTTTTTCTTTCTTTCTTTTCTTGAAGAGAGTTGTAATTTTAACATTTACATTCTTACAAAATAATATATTAATTAAGTTATGAAAGTAAATTTTGGTTGATTCCATGGACAGATCTAACGAAAGTCTAAAAGCCTGTTTTGGACCATTAATTTTTTTTAAGTATAGTCCAAGCCCTCTTTTGGAAAACAAATAAAAAAAATTTGACACAGCAAATCCACTATTTAAAATATATAACTTATTATTATTTTTTTATTTTATTTTGAAAGAAAAGAGTAAAGTTCGAGTTTTTAAAACTTTAAATATACTGGAGTGAACAACTAAAAAATTCTAACCCTCTCAAATGGAATTGAAATTTTTTGAACCAAGTCCTCTAATCTAAATTTTTGGGTCCGCCGTTGCTTGATCCAATGAAAAATTAACATAATATTGTTGAGTAGTTGCACTTAAAATATAAAAAAAAATTTAAAAAAATCATGACTCCAGTCTCCACCAATGACCAACCATTGATTTCTTGTTCCAATTTTACCCTCCATCATCCTCCAAAATTACCATCCAATCCTCATAGAATGAACTCAATACAACTCCAACAAGCAAGGGCCGACAAACTATTTTCCTAAAAGAATCACCTCAAAGTCAACTCAACAAAATTTTTGTCTTCCAATTTTACCCTTCCCTTCCCCATTTTATTACCACCACACGGTTCTTCTTCCTTCCTCCAACCGACATCTCAACAAACAACAATGGCTTCTCTTCAATCAATCTCCCTCTCCCTTCTCTTTCTCACCCTCTTATCACAAACCCAACTCACATTCTCCCTCACTATCAGCAAGAAACCCTTTAATCACAGCCGTACATCTCATCCTCTCCAGTCAATCACAGACGTCCACGACCTTCTTCCTCTCTATGGCCTCCCAAAGGGCCTGATTCCAAACGACATCCAGTCCTACACTCTTGACAAAGCCACTGGCTCATTCTCTATTGAGATGACAAGAACTTGTTATGTTCACTTTCAGCAGCTTGTTTGGTATGACAAGCGTATAAAAGGGAAGCTTAGTTATGGTGCTGTGCATGATGTGTCTGGCATTCAAGCTAAAAAATTGTTTCTTTGGTTGCCTGTCACTGGGATTGAGAAAGTAAAAAATTCTGATATGTTAAGGTTCTTTGTTGGTGCTCTGTCTGAGGACTTACCTGCTGAGCAGTTTCAAGAAATCCCTCAATGTAAGAGCAAAGTTTCTCAAAGGCCTACCATATCAACAATTTGAGGTAAATTTTATTCTTTTTATTTATATATTATCATTTTTATTTTAGACTGAAATTTTGGTTATGTTTAGTTCTGATTGAGAGGAATTTGGTTTCTCTGTAGTGGAATTGAATAGTTGTAGTGATATGATGCTTTGCAATTTTGGGGATGAAATGGTGATTTTGTTAAATGGGATCATTTTGGTTTCTGGGAATTTGATGTGGCAGCTTGATAAATGGCAAAATGAGGACTCCAAAACTTGTGTAGTCAATATGTTAATTGTTGATCAATAATATTCGAATTGTTGTAAATTTTTAGATCATCATTCTTGCAACTGAGGGTCAAAGGTTCATTTTGGGAAGTCCGAAAAGGGAGATAATATTGAGAACAAGTGCAACTTTTTTTAATATATTTGAAAGGGTGCTGGAGTGTCTGTTTTCATTTGTTTCAAGCATCCTCAACCACCAATAATGCGTCAGATTAGTTGAACCAATCATGAACAACTTGATGATTACAAACATCAATCCAAAACTAATGTTGTTAAGATCTCTCAAATTAAAATCTTATTAGCTGACGTGCAGCATATGCCTGATAGAGACAATATGACCAATACTGTTAAAACAAATGCTGAGCCCTCCTGTTTGAACACACTTCCATTAAGAAATTGGTATACACATAATTAATTTTATTCATACTCGAAAAATGTTTTCAGTTTATGATTTTTAACTTGAATAACGAAATACTCTTTTCTACTTGAAGTAATGTTGTTTCTTAGCCTAGTATTACAATATGTCTAAATTGTTGCCTACTGCTGGCTTTAGCATTCAACTCCGAAATAATGCTGACTTATGATGGTACTATTAGCTCCTATTAATTGCTGTCTGCGGATGAGCAGCGGAGCTGAAATATAGCAATTATCTTTGCGTTCTCTTTGTAGATTGTTTTAACAACAAAGAAATAGCTGGTCTGAACATTTTAGTTATTCTGTGTTGCATTACTTTTGTAGTGAAATGACTGGTAGCCAGAGGATTCTAGAATATGACTTTTAAGCAATAGCAGAAGAGAGAATATGGACCCTTATTCTAGAATCGACACCATCTTAAAGTATTTCTTTAGAAGCATATGCGGACCTTGAATTTGGACAAGTTCAATAGGAATCCTTTTGCAGATTGAGAAATGAAGGATGCTTTCATATGGCTGAGCAATATTTCTGAATTTCCTTAACAAAATTATAAGGAATCATGACAAAATAGTGGAACTGGTGATGCTTAGATTCCTGCTATCACTTTAAACCAGTTGGACACTAATATTTTAAGTATAAATGAAAGCTTTTTGTGTCTGCTGGACAAACTATCATTGCTAAAGTATTATATTGTATTCTTTTGTTCTCAAGAAGATGCCTTGAATATGATTCTTTGCAGGTGGAAGTAGACCAGTTTCTTGTAGTTCCAGAGCTTTCCCTATTCATCTTTACATCTGCACAGTTGAAGCACATGAACATACAGGGATCTCTTGATACCAGTTGATTGCATGTTGTAATAGTTTCTTTGATTATAAATGTTGATCATTGAATAAAAATAACACGTTGGATTCATCTTGTATATGTAATCACTTCCTGTGTGTTTTTTCTGTAACAAAGCAGTGTGGCCATCGCAACAGATTCACTGTTTGCTGTCTTTCAATTTTTTCTTTCCTTTTTCATCCTCATATTTTCTCATTTTTCATTATTTCTTCGTGTCTGTAAGTTTATGTGTAAACTAAGATACAGCAGAATTGCTATTACTGTCCTGGAACATATCTTAATAAAGGCTGCACGCATTATTTCAAGTGTCCTGTTTTGATTAGTAACTATGAAAGCAAAGCAATCTTTACATTCTTATGATAACCATTTTGAACGATATTATGTCAACTTGTCCTTCCAGTCTCGATCGACTAAATATTTTTAACCTTGTCAATTCGAGATTAAGCAGAACTTTCATCGAAAGTCAAGCATTACCATCTAAGATTAATTAACATAAAACATGTTACATTATTTTGTGAAAACAAATGTTTGTATGTATATGTTTGGATGTTTAGCTTGTGTCAACAATGGCAGTAGTTGAAACCCAGATAATGACCATATGGCAGCTGTATATTTTTTTTTAATGCAGTTTCCACGTTACAAATAGTTTATGGCCTAATCCATCCAATCTCAAGCATAATTAGTAATCATATTAATATTCATTACATCGGAATCATAATATTTTACTAGAAAATTTGATAAGATTTCCTTGAATCGTGACAGAAAACGCCTTGTAGTTGAGGGGGGAAAAATGGTCCCTCACAACAAGTTGCTAACAAATTAAAGCATTCTCAGATGATTTCTTTAATGTTCCATTTTCAAAAATTTGTTTGTCACTTATAATAAACAAGTCTTAAAACTTCTTTGCTGTTTCCTATGCTTTTACCCATGCCAAACTCATGCTTCGAAGCTGGAACTTGGAAGCTGCAAGCATGATGAAGAGACCTATAAATACAGGATTGTGATGTTTTGTTACCATCACAGAAGCAATTCTCTCTAGACAGAGATAGAAACTCTGGTCCCAAGGTAAAGAATAATCTCTTACACAACCCATCAAAGACTCGAAAACTTGTCCGTTTAAGCTGCTTATATGGAGAATCACGGAGAGGCTTATATTCACGGAAGCCATGGTATGAAAGACAAGAAGAAGACTAATACAAGTGGAAAAGAGAGGACGACAAGGCGGTTGATTGTGGAGGGTGAGGGGGCGACATCGATGAACTAGCTGATGCTTTCATTAAGAACTTCCGCAATCATCCGAAGGTTCAACGGGATGAGTCCTTCAAACGATATCAGGAGATGATTTCCCGGGGAATTTGAATTCTGGACCATGTATGTCTGGAGTGAAAAATTGTAGTGAATTCTTAGTGTTTTATAATAAATGATTATTGAATACAAATATCCATCCATATGTACTTGATTTCTTTGTTTCGCATCTTTTAAGGCAATATTGAAATCAAAAGCCTGAAATTTAGTTCATCAACTGGTTTCTGTATATTGACTCTCTTAGTTTAGGCATTACAAAAACCAAAACTAATATTGTTAAGATGCCTGAACTAACATCTCATTAGCCGACATGCATCATATGCCTTACAAAGTATGATTTTAAAAGCTTTTCAATGATGAGTCCTCCTGCTCAAACACACTTCCCTTAAGAAACTAGAATACACCAAATTATTTTTGCACTTGCTTGATAGGCACTACAGAACCTAGGTTACTACTAGTTGGTTTTAGAAATGAACAAATGATTTTCTGTTTTTTGAAGTTTGAATTTAAATAATTATCTGAAGCAATGTCAATATCTGAAGTATTGTTATTTCTAATCGGTCACAGATATGAAAAATGATTACAGTCTTCCTGTTAATTGCTGTTTATAGCAATGATGTTCGCGTTCTTTGTAGAAATTGTTCATGATAAAAAAAAAAAAAAAGAAATAGCTGTCCGGAACATTTTTAATTTTCACTTTCTGCATTACTTTTGTATAGAAATGATAGATAGCCAGAGGATTCTAGAATAAGACTTTTAAGCAATATCTGAAAAAACAATGGGGACCCTTATTTCTTAAGAAGCATGTGCAGACTTTGAAATTGGACAAGTTCAATAGGGATCTTTTTGCAGATTGAGGCTGCTACAAGGAATCCTGACAAAAATGGAAAGTAGAAAAAGGACTCCCATTTTAGGCAATTAGAAATATTTAATCAATTCCTATGCTGTGGATATGTTGATGCTTAGATTCCTGCCACTACTTTACTCCGGTTGGATACTTAAACTAGTATAAATAAAAGCTTTGTTTTCCTACTGGCAAATTCTAATTGCTGAAGTATAATCCATGGTATTCTTTTGAACTCATGAAGATGCCTTGATTCTTTGCAGGTGAAAGCAGACCCGTTTCTTATAGCTGTAGAGTTTCCACGTTCATCTGTACAATTGAACTGTTGAAGCACATAAACATGCCGGGATCTCATAATGGTTGTTTCGTCAAATGTTGTAATAGTTTCGTAACAAAGCATTTGCTTGCTGTGAAAGAAATGCTGAACACTGAAACCAGATACAGAAAAATTGCCATTTCTTTTACATTATACTGTTAATTCATTTACCCTTGAGTATTATGGAGAAAATTTTGAAAGCAAAGCAATCTTGCATTCTTATGATCACCATTTTGAAGAAAATTATGTCAACTTGGACTTCACAGTTTTGACTCAAAGCATATTTTTCAATGTAAAAATGGGATTAGGAAAGACCTATTTAGAAATTCATTCATCACATTCTAAAGTTAATTAACAGAAAAATTATTCATTATTGCATTTATAAACAAACAGTGTTTGTGTGTATATGTTTGGAATGTTCTAGCTTCTGTCAACATTGGCTGCAGCTGGAAACCCACTAAATGACCAAATGCAAACTGTATTTTCACATTTTTAACGCAAATCAGAAATCTCCCTAGTTTACAAACTCTTTATTGCCTAAAACATCCAATCACAAGCATAATTAGTGATGAGATTATTATTGTTGACGTCAAAATATGGTCGTGTCGGTGTGTGGGCTACCTACCAAATTCCAACACCAGCATTTAAATTTGATTTCCTGGAGAGACAATTTCTTGCCTTTATCCTATAGTCTAAACAGAAAATGGAGATTAAGAATTGAATGTTGACGAGCACAATTCGACCCTAGCGAGCACCTGGAACTAGAAAAACGGTCAAGGGTGGAGGAAGTTTTTCCAGCGTTGGCCCTCTTACGCTCAATTCAGTGTCAAAGATTTTCGATGGATAACCAAGTGTATAAGTTTTGTGTTAAAGGAATCAATAGAAAAATCTAAGAATAATTTCTCCCTAAAAATAAGAAGAAAAATAAAGATAAGAATGAATGGAGATGGTTGAAGATAATAAAAAATGAATTCAAGATTTGAATCCCCTGAGATCCTGTAGAGATTGAGTTAGTATCTTTTTTTCCTAAGACCTCTTTTTCCCATTTTTTGTAAGGTTCGGTCAGGGTTCTTTCTCTTCAAAAATTGTGGAACCCCTTCCCTTATCCTTTCTAAAATTTTTATAGGAGTTTCTATCTCCTTCCATTAAATTTAAGATAAGTGAGTTTTTGGATAAAGCTTCTCCTTCACTCCCCCACAATTAAGGGGTTTTTCCATTGGATTCCCCCTCCTTTTCTCACTAGGATCATGGAAACTAAGGGCTTTGTGAATAACTTTCGATCCCTACATTTTCGGATAAGGTGGGAAGGTGGTTTTACCCGGGTCTCTTCCCAATTCAACTGACTCCTTACCTAATCCTACTCGCTAGCTTCCTCCTAGCTATTTTGGATGGCGAGGGTATTTTATCACTCAAACAATTATTAACTTTCATATCCTTAGGTCGGAATCAAAATATTTTATTTAAAAAAGTGACAAAATTTCCAAGAAACATGACAGAAAAGGCCTTTGTTTAAGAAAGAAAATGGTCCCCATCAACAAATTAAACTATTAAAGCATTCACTAATGATTTCTTAATGTTTCATTATCAAAAAGTTGTCTGCCACCAATGATAAACGATTGTTTTTTTAACTTCTTTACTGTTTGCTTTGCTTTTAACCATGCCAAACATATGCTTCTAAGCAGAAACTTTGGAAACTGGGATCTTCAAGTGCCCTATGAATACAGGATTATGATGTTATGTGATAATCACAACATCCATTAGTTTGGATGTTTAAGTAATTAAAGGAAACAAGTTGGGGCTAAAAGAAAATTGCAATACAACATAAGTTAAAAATCAAGTCGATATAAAAGCAAGAGGCAACAGCTAATTTGGCAAGCAATTTAGCGAGCAAAAATAAGAGAGAAGAAGAACAGTGTCGTGACCTTACTTTGGGTGCTGGGTTTGAATCTTTAAATGGATGATCGGAAGTGATTTTAGCTCTGTTCTTTATCATATTTGAAGGGTAAGTTCCCGACATGCTATTCTACAGTCTTAGTGGTGTCGATTTACAAAATAGCCTACCTTTAGTAGATATTTGTGATATCCACTTGTGGAAGGATTTGGTTATATATTGTTGTATTTTGCGAGGGAGAAAGACTATTTACAAGTTAATTTCGTCAATCATGCTTAATTGAGAAAATTTTGAGCCCCAACCATAGCTGGGACTAGAACCAAGGTGCTCAATAAATTTTTGAGCGCCTTGGTTTCCAATGGGCTATAAGCTATGTTGATATAAATTCTGCTTATTATGTTGCGGTACACATCTCATTTTAATTACACAAGAGGAAAAAAGATAGTTTTCGCTTGACTTGCAGTTACTTGTGTGGATTCCTTGACAATAAAAGTAACAAAACTTTACTTGATAAATATTTATACCATCAATCCATCATGCTTTAGGAGCTCTTGATGCGAATCCAAAGTAATAAATTGGCTAAACCTCATCAATTGCCATAATCATCACTTCAGAATAAAAAAAAATTTAGCTATTTTGTAAATTTCCATTAAGCTTCAATATAAAAAGGTTGCTTTTCAGCCATAAATAAGCAAATCATAGCACTTCAATAATTTTTTAGCCGTTTCTTCTTGGTTTTACTAGTGCAAAATTCATGCATTTTTGTTGAAAGTTACATAAAAATACAAGTTTGTCATCATGACAAAGCCAATTCTTAGATTTCAAGCTGCCGAATTGAATATCACATAATATTCATCTTACATGTTTCAGCCAGATTTAGCGTTCAAAATAATTGTTCTTTTTTAATATAAAATTAATTGTAAATTTTAGTTTAAGATTGAAGAACTGAATATCACATAATATTCATCTTACATGTTTAAGCAAGATTTAGACGTTCAAAATAATTGTTCTTTTTTAATATAAAACTAATTGTAAATTTTAGTTTAAGATTGAAGAACAACATTGGTGATCGAGAAAAAAATAATTATAGGAAACTACGAATTAAGAACATTTCCAACTTAGGATTAATATATTAAAAAAATAACTCGATGTTTATCTATCTATAGCTATAGCCTATTCAAGAGAAGATCATTTAAATTCAAAAATGTTGTCAAACTAACCTACTCACGCCTAATATAATTAGTCATAATAGTTTCAATTGTCCTACATATTTATATGTATGTACATATTAAAATATTCATATTTATTAAATGTTACTAACTCGATGTTGTAAATATGAGTCAATATTACTTCTTGTCACCTTAAAATTATTTGAAATAGACACTCTAATCAACAAATACAATTACATTGAATAATGGCTTGACAATAGTAACATAGTTGTTTAACCCAAAAGGTACATAACAACGTGCACTATAAGTTAAATAATGAGGCGCACCACATCAGGCTTCTATAAAAGAGTGCAATATATGTCAAATGGGTGTGCAATGTTTAATACATACTTTGAGACAAGTATATAAGTGGAAGTATGAGTGGTTGCCTAAAAAATCCAACAGTTTGTCCTTGATAAAAGGCACGAAAGCCCTCTTCTGAAAAGTTGCCTTAACGACTGTCAAATGGAAACCTTGACCAAGACAAGCTCGCTTAAACAGCATAAAACAAAAAAAGTTTAAGTTCTATATGCTGATGTGAACTGTTCAATATAGAGCAGCAGATTACAGGGATAATTAATGTTAATGTTAGTTACATTGTGTGATATGTCACATAGTTACAGTAGAAACATATATAATGTATATTTCATGACGCTCCCATAGACTTTTATTAAAATACTTGGACCATATAACAAATAAAGAAAAATGAAAAAAAAGAAAGAAACCCATGATAAATAGAACTGAAATACATAAAAAGAAACAAAGACTATAGGCTTATACATAAAAGTAAATCATCACTTCTAGCCCCATAAACTTTTAATAAAATACCTGCAAAGTATAATAAATAAAGAACAATGAAAAAGAAGGAAGAAACACATGATAAATGCGACTAAAATATATAATAAGAAAACAGAAACTAGGGAACGCTTTTAATGACAAGAACTATATATTGTAGCATTACATTGATATTCATACTTTTTCAAAGTTGGTTAATAAAAAACCAACAGGATCGTTAAAGACCCCTTCCATGGAAGACCAATACCAAATAATCTTGGCCTATTCAGCAAGCCCATATAAAGATAGAAATCAGAAACAAAGACAACTATAATCATGTTGGGATGTTCGACCATAAGACCTCTTGAATAAAAGTAGTTCTAATATTTTGTTAATTTACCACTTAACCAAAAGCTTAACTGTTAAGCTCTAAATATTACAGTTGGTTAAGTAATTAACCTATTTATACTTATTGTTTTTTGTTATTCATCTTTTGAACAGTGATAAAATCAAAAGTCTAAATTCTCGGTTCGTCAATTGCTTTCTACCTTTCGGGTTATTAACTACTAACTTTTGTTAAAGTTCATTGAAACAGAAATGATTCATTCTATCAATTTTATCAACCTATTTCAGATTATCAAACTATTGAAGGATCAAAATTTTTGTATACTTTAATTTCATACCATTTGAGGGCTAGTAATGAGTAAATATGGCAAAAAGCAAAGGAATCATTTGTTTCTCTAACAGGTCATATGCTTTTAGATCACATGATATTTTTTGCTCAAATTATGATATAATCCATCATCTAAGTTGTTGATTTTTCAGCAAAAGTTTCATAATTTTTTCCCAATATATCAATGTAACATATATTTCAATTGGAACCTATCCATCTTGTTTTGAATTTAAAGGATATTATCATTTGTCCACCAAAAGTTTCTGGGGAGGTCCACTTTCTTCGTATAAAAGTAAAAGCCGACATCCCAACTTACATGCATTGAGTGTGGAAAAACATTCAATGATACTAAGTTAGTTAGGAGAGTGATTTCAGTAATACTAAATTAAGAGAGTGAAATAAGAGATAGAAATTACCATCAAAAGAAGTGAGACACGAGGATCATAAGCTAAAAATCCACTAAAAAAATTAAAGGCCCTTAGACATGTAAATTTTGGTTGCATAATCCCATAAGTTTGTATAAAGATACTTGCCTTTCGCATCAGGTCGCATGACTTGCATCTGAATCTTTACATTATCACATGGTGAACTAAAAATTGCACCAACTGTACATGTGCTTGAAAATAGTTGTATCTCAATTAATATATTTCAATTGTACATGCAGAGGAACTGAGGAAAGAATATACAAAGAATACTTACTAAGGAATTGATGAAATAGAATGATTGGTAACATGTTTTATCTTAGCCTTTTATGTACCTGTATTCCCTCTTGCCTAGTAAACACTGAACAACTACAAAGTGTGTGTTATTTAACATACCCTTCAACACATTTTGTTTCAAACCTATCGAAAGTTCACGAAATCCCTCCACGAAGTATTTGCCATAAAACATGCATGACACTTGGATAATTGTATACTTTTCATGCAGGCAGCCTGCTTACGTACAAGGGACAAGTAGGGTAGGGTAAAACATAAAGCCACGAGACCACCAGATACCGGTGCTTGCAATGAGGCTAGGTAAAAAGGTAGAACTTTGTCCCCAAAGATTTTAAAAAAATAAAACAAAATAATGACGTGCACTATACTAGACAAGAATGCAATATGTGTAGAATGAGTGTGCAATTTTTAATGTAAATCGTGTTAGATAGGTATTAAGCATGTTATTAATTATAGTTATATCGTGTTGAGTGCACTACAACAACAAAAAAAAAAGGACTTTAGCGACGAAAACAATCGTCGCTAAAACATAAAATTGTTTTCGCTAAAGGCCATAGCGACAACAAAATTTTTATTGTCACTCGTCCCAGTAGGAGCATTATGTTAGGTATTTGGCGATGAGTTTTTAAATTTCGTCATTAAATGTTTTAGCAACAAGCGATAAAGGTGAGGAAACCTTTGTCGCTAGATTTGTAGTAAAAGGAAATACACACTTTTGGCGATGAAAAAATTCGTCGCTAAATGTATCTTTTTTTAGTGATGAATGCAATTGTCGCCAAAAGTAAAAAATGTTCATTAATTTATGTGTTGCGAATATGAGTTTTGACGAATAATTATTTTGTCGCTAAAAGTATTCATAGTGATGAATAATATTTTTCCGTCGCTAAAAGGTATCATTTTTCTAACATTTAATTATTATTACTAATAATTAAATATTATCATTTTAACACTAAATTATAATGATCATTAACACCATTATGATCAAAGTGAATTAATTAATTTACAAAGAATTATTATTATTGATAAAAATACAAAAATAATTACAAAATTTAATATTTATTCTTTTGAAAATTTTACAAAAGAATATAAATTTCTTGATTTTCTTCATCTTGGTGTAATTGATTTGTAATATTTCCTACAAATAAACATAAACAATAATTAGTTAACTTCTAAACATAATAGTAATATAAGTTGTAACAAAAAATATAAGTAAAAATATGTTAGAGTGCATTTTATGCACTAGTTTTGCATTGTTTACTCCTCTTAGTATCGATGTTTTGCACATAATAATAGTGATTTTCTTGTGCTTTATTTTTTTAGGTGTAATTCTATTGATTGATGCTAAATTGAGTTACAAAATGATATTTGAGGATCAATTGTCTTCTTGGAGAAATTTTAAGCTTGAGAAGAAGTTTGTTGATAAGGCGTGGGTGCGTTCTATCAACTGAGGACTTGAAGCTTTTATTTTTACATGTTTTATCTTTTTGTTACTTTTGTAATTTTAAATTTAATCTTTAGATAATATTTTATATATTAGTATTTTATTTTTGAAAAACTATAAAAGAGGGGAAACACGTGAAAATAATGAGGCTATTGAATTGATAAAGAATTCGAAAAGAAAAAAAAAATATTTTTCTAGGGTTTTCTCTCTTCCTCATGAGGAACTAAACGCATTTTTTTGGTTGAAGGTTAATGAAGCTTTGATTCATCATTACTGTGAGATCTTTCTTATGCTTTAATTGTTTTATTACATTTTGGGTATTTGCTTATTCTCTAGATGATTATTGTGATTATGTTTGTTAATTAGATAATTGGCCACTATTTAATTATCAACTTAATCTTCATACGATGAATCTTTCAATTGGCAGTAGCATAGCAGTGCGTTGTGTTATGAGAATAAACAATCTAATTTAAATAAACTATCGTATGCGTTTGTTGATTAGGATTTGGGTCTCTCTAGGTTTTCAGGCTGTCAATTGATTAAATTCTATGATCGTATATAGAATTGTCTATTGATTAAGGAAATAACCAATGGTCGTACCTTGGTTATCAACTAGTTAGGGAGAGATTGGCTATTAGAGCTCTCAGTAACTATAATCGATCTATTCATAAGTAGTGATGATTTATATTTGTATCAATGATCAGTAGTCGAATCAAAGCTGAGTTAATTCCTTCAACCAGAGTTTTCTCATTTTGAATTACACTTTTAATTTGTATTCTTATTATTTTCATTTGATTTTCATTATTGTCAACAATCCCCTAAATTTTTTATTTTCATTTTAAAAAGGATTTAAATAATTACCGATCTCTGTGGACACGACCTGCTCAATCACTATACAAAATCTTGTTTAGAGTAGGTTTTTATATTTGCTGGCTTCGACACCCATCAAAATAAAAAAAAATTACACCATGTTAAAAATAAAAGAGAAAAGAAGTAGAGATTGCAATGTTAAAAATAAAAGAGAAAGTAAGTAGAGATTGAATTAGAGAATAAGTATTATTCATTAGAGATGAGAGAATTAAAGAACAAAAGTAAGAGAATGGAAGAATGAAAGAAATGAAGTAAATGATATATAAATAGAGAATTGAAGTTTTTAGAGACGAAGTTTAAAATTCGTCGCTTAAACTTAATTTTGGTGGAAAATAATCCACCATAATTTTTTTAAATTTTCACATTGTTTAGCGATTGTATCTAAAATTTTTGCGGAAAGTTAACCGCTTTAAATTTTTAAACGAATATCTTTAGCGATGAACACATTTCATCGCTAAAAATACACATTTAGTGACCAAAAGTTAAATTTCGTCGCAAAAGGTCTAAAATTTTTACGATACTTTAAGTCTTTAAACGAATATTTTTAGCGATGAAATTATAAGTTCGTCGCTAAAAGTACACATTTAGTGGCCAAAAGTTAAATCTCATCGCAAAAGGTCTAAAATTTTTACGATACTCTAAGTCTTTAAACGAATATTTTTAGCAATGAAATTATAATTTCGTCGCTAAACATACACATTTAGTGACGAAATTTAAAGTTTGTCTCAAAAGGTCTAAAGTTTTGGCATTAATCTAAATTTTTAAATAAATATTCAGGGCCGGTAGTTATGGGCCCCGCAGGAAATGTTGCCATCTCTAGTTGTGAGAGAGAGGTTAGGCGTTATGGTTTAATTTGGGGTGATAGCAACGAATGGGTATTTTAGATTTTTAGTTAATTTAAAACCCGGCTCGGTTCATTTTGTTTGGTTCTTATTAGTTCTTAAAATTAAATTGCATTTTTATATTAATCTAATTAAATTTAATTAATAATTTATAATTACATAATTTTATGTACTAAATTATATTTTATAGGAATCTTATGTGAAAAAATATTTTTATTTCAAGTTTTATTCATAATTTGTTTTAAAAATAAAATTAACTAAATTGTTTTTGCTCATAAATTTAACTATATATATTATCAACCTTACGGATCAATTTTAATTTTAATCTTAAAAAAGAAATACAATATTATATAATAGTTCATAATTTAATCATAATATATGCAAGTATTCAATTCATGTACCCTCGTTTTTATTGTCAACTTGCATTCTTGTGATCACCATTTTGAAGAAAATTATGTCAACTTGCCCTCCACAGTTTTGTCTCAAAACATATTTTTCAATGTGAAAATAGGATTAGGAAAGACCTATTTACAGATTCATGCTTCACCATCTAAGGTTAATTAACAGAAAAATTATTCATTATTGTATTTATAAACAAAAAGTGTTTTTGTGTGTATATGTTTGGAATGTTTTAGCTTCTGTCAGACATTGGATGCAGCTGGAAACCCAGTTAATGACAAAATGCAAGCTGTATTTTCACATTCTTTAATGCAAATCAGAAATCTCCTCTGTTTACAAACTCTTTATTGCCTAAATCATCCAATCACAAGCATAATTAGTGATAAGATTATTATAAACATCGTCATCATAACGGTCGGAATCAAAATATTTTACTCGAAAATGTGACAAAATTTCCATGAAAATGACAGTAAAGCCTTAGTTTAAGAAAGAAATGGTCCCAATCAACAAGGTATTAACAAATAAAAGCATACACTAACGATTTCTTAAATGTTTCACTATCGAAAAGTTGTCTGTCACCAATCTTAAACAAGTCTTTTCAACTTCTTTGCTGTTTCCTTTGCTTTTAACCTTGCCAAGCACATGCTTCTAAATAGAAATTTGGAAACTGGAAAGCTTGAAGCACCCATAAATACAGGACTATAATGTTATGTGATCATCACAAAGGCAATTCTCTTCTTTCTCAAGAGTGCTGGAAACTAAATATCAAGAATCATTCGTCATCGCAGAAAAATTGACTGTTTGAGCTGCTTAAATGGAGCATAACAGAGAGGTCCTCACTCACAAAAGCCACGAGACGAAGGATAAGAAGAAGACTAATACAACAAGGCGGTTGATTGTGGAAGAAGAAAGAAGAGATATCAATGAACTAGCTGATGCTTTCATTAAGAGCTTTCGGAACCAGCTGAAGATTCAACGAGATGAATCCTTCAAACGATATCAGGAGATGGTTGCTCGTGGTGTTTGAGCTTTGAATACAAATATCCATCCATTTTATGTACTAACTGTTCTATGTTTCTCATTTTTGAGACAACAACAAAATTAAAAGCCTGAATTTTCAGCTCATTAACTGGTTTCAGGGTATTGACCGCTAACTTCTGGCAAAGTTCATCAGAACAAATATGATTCATTTTATCAATCAAAAATAAATAAACACCAAATGAAAAGATCGTATCGGTTTTATCAAAATATCAATTTAAGAAACAAAGATTTTATGTACTTTCTGTCATAGCATTTGAGGACTAGCAGTTAGTAAATGTGCCAAAAAGCAAAGGAATGACTCAAACAACTATGAGATTTCAATTAAAAGATCCAAGTAAAGAAAGCCTTGAAAGTTAAGCTTATGACTAAGAAGCCGAACTCAGGCCGAATGATGCTGGCCCAACTTGATTAAAACGAGAGGGAGATGTAATTGTAATAAATAAATAATTACAAAGAAAAAAAATAAGTCAATAACATTTAGGAGCTAGGAACGATTCATTCGCAGTATGCTCTTCTCTTCGGAAGATGATCCAAAGTATAATGCCCAAGCCTGCCAGTACGATAAAGATTCAGCAACTTAGAAGCAACTTTACTGTCAGCATCCTCACCTGAATCCATGGGAATCTGAAAAGCTTCCCTCAGTGCCTTGAACTCTGCCTCAATAAGCTTTACTAAATCCATTTCATGTTCCAAATTTCCATTGAAACATGACATTATCTCATACAAGCTCTTCCGAACTTTCTGCACCATGAAATCCTGCCAAACAATCAAGGACTTGACATCAAAACAAATTGCTTGCTTTATTAGACAGTCATCTGCAACATTTAAAAAAAAAAAAATTCCTTCTCTCGTGGGCACTGTTAGCTGTTTCATTATTGTCAGCTAAAAATTTGAGATGGATAAGTAATTTACACCTATCGTATTTCATATATGGTTTGTGCCTTGCCTAGTTTTTGTTGAAATTTATACCTGTGTGTGATCTGTGGGATATTGCCTTTTCCATTTCATCCGTGACTCAGAACCACTTGAATGATCTGCTTTGTGGTGCAATATTAATGGTTTGTCACTCTGATTAATGGAAAACTTTGCCCACTTCTTGTATTCATCGCTGAAATTGAGGATGCCAAGAAAATATTGGGCGAGTTCCTTTCCCCCAACCAAGCTATCTTTGATTGCTCCTACATTTAAATTTAGAGAACAAAAACATTATTTGAGTGACTGCTGAGGCTTTTTGCAATTTGAATCATCATAGGTGTCCCTAATACATTACAATAAGGATAAGTTGATCGTATGACCTGCCTGAGTAATGTTAATTAACCCAGTAAGCACATGTTATGGGGTTAAATCTTATAAATGATTTCGGATCAAAAGTAGGAGAAAAAAATCCTTAGTTTGATCATCGCACCTGTTAGAGCTAGCTTGGAGCAAACCTCAATATCATGGATCTCAGGAGGCAAAATACCTGGGGTATCCAACACATAAATATTGGGATGGCTGGCAATCTGGAAAAAAAGGAATTAACTGCGAGCAATGGCGGCAAAATGGAAAGTGAAAAGAGAAGCACCATAAAAAGGATGTCTAATCTTCGAATAGTTGGATTTAGGAATTCCATACAGAATTCTGGATTATAAAGAACATCTCAAGGACAAGGCAAGAGAGGCAAATCACCTTCAAGCTGTAGATATCTTTTGTCTCTCCAGGCTGTGGACTCACAGTTGCATGCCTTAGCTTTCCTTTCTCTTTTACACAACCAAAAAACCGGAGAGACAAAAAAAAAAAAAAAAATTAAAACTTCTTACCACTTTTGTACTTAAAAACAATGAGTAATGATAAGCTTACAAATTTGAGATACAAAATTTGTATCCCAAATGATGTGACCGGCATGTATTAGGTAATAGTTGACTTTTTTATACCATCATTACTGAGATAGTTTCACAACAGCAACTTTGTTTTGTAAGCAAATCATTACACAAAATAAATAAATAAAAAATTACTATAAAAAGAAAAGTTAAGAGAATCCAAAAATACCTGCAGCAGTAATCCTGCCAATTTGATGCAAAGAGTTGGCAAGGGCTGACTTACCAACATTAGGAATCCCAAGCAGCATTACCGTTATGGTATCACTTGCAGCATCATCATCACTTTTCCTTAAATTTCTGACATGAGCTTGCAAAAAGTTAAGGAACTGAAGAAAGCAACAAAGCAGAATGAATATTATTATATCATCAAGAAAATAACTATGGAAAGCAGAATAAATAAATAAATGATGAATTGCCCATTATGGAAGATAAAAGAAAAGGATGAGTTAACGTGACCTCCTTGACATTGTCCTTGTTATGGGAATTGACGCCAAAAGAAGGGCAGTTTTGTTGGTTGAAAAAGGTGATCCACTCCTTGAACTGAGTTGGGCTAGCGAGGTCCATCTTGTTAAGAACTAGGATTCTCCTAGACGAAGAAAAAGGGTGGCGGTTCCTTAATTGATCAAACTCAGATGAAAATGGAATCTAAACCACACCAGAGTAATTTTCAGTGAGGCATTTAATCGAACAATAAATGGACATTTATGATATATATATATACATATACCCACCCTGGCATCTCTGACTTCGAGGACGATGTCAACTAATGGGATCCGATCAGCGATGGCACGAGTGGCTGCGGCCATGTGAGGGCCGTACCAGCCACCTCCTTTCTTTTGACCCACTGCAGTTCCTATTTCCCTCGCTAATTTGAATAAACTAGACGACGTTGCCATGAAATCTCTATAATTAAATTTTACCATCTAAGAGTGTATAAAAATATTAAATGACATCCGTAACTATAACTAGCGTGGCATTTTACAACAGACAGTACAGCCGGATCTAAGAATGTGTATGTTCGAAACAGTGCCGAGATATATTCACACAAAAGTTTGCACAAAACGCAACCTTTAAAAGGCTGTTCGTCCGTGCACCAAACAAGACACACGCACGCAAAACTTGAACCAGCAGCAAATTCACGCAGCCCCTCTCTCTCCCAGGCCTGTCTCAATCATTGCTCCGTCACTGAGTTAGGAAGCTCCAATCTCTGTTCTGTCTCTGCTCCCTCACTCTCTCAGCTGGATTTGGTGTTTCTCGCCGCCTCTCTCTGGCCCAAATCCACAGGCGTTGCTGTCTCAAGTCTCAACAAAGTGATTTCAGTGCATTGCTCTCTCTCCCCCCAACACAATCCAAAATATCATGAACAGCGGTTCAAGGAATCGAGTTCTTTGAATGAATTCTCAGGCTGTTTTACTAGTAACTAAAAATCATAAGTTAACAGTTTTGTCAAACCAAATGCCTTAAAACTAGAACAAACTACAGTATCCAGGGCATCAGGGGGTTGCATAATTTGATTCCAATTTACACCACCATCCATAGGTAATTCAACAGAATGTCCTAAACAAGTTAAAGATTTCAATTGGGATTGTGAAATCCAAAACCCTTGCCAATCAAATTAAAATTTAAGGTAATGATTTTAAGCGATTGACCGATGAGAGAGAGCTTGAGACGGGTGAGAGAAAGCTCTCACTGCTGCGTGGCGAGGAAGAAAGGAGGCAGGAGAGAGAGACTCGAGACTATTGCTGTCTCGTGAGGGAGAAAGGAGGCTTGCTGCCCGCGAGTTCTGATGCTCCTGTCTCAAGCGTGTGTGTGGTGTTGCCACGAACCGAATACTGGCTTTTATACTTTGCACATAAGAACATCATTTTCCATAAAGTAAAGGCCATTATCCTCATCCCCTTTTCTTATATCATTTCAGTTCATATGATTACTTTATCAAGAATTTATAATTCTCGTATACTACATATGAACTTTCGGCATAATAACAAATGATCAATTGCTTTAATGATTCCCATTTGGAGAATAAGATAGTGATGGCATCCCAATTTGATGGCAAAAGTTTGTGCTCAAGAAAGCAAAGCGCCTTTTCAGAAAGTTGCCATTTGCCAATATTTAGGCATGTTTTGTTAAATATTTCTTTTAGGCCTCGCTATCAAGGTGGCTTTTTACCTATAAACAAGCAAATCTAAGCAATCCAATGGCTTTTTTGCTGTCCCCTTTGATATTGGCACATGTAAAACTCAAGGTAGTCATGTTTAAACATACCTATAAATACAACAAGATTACGATTGTTTTGTTACTATCACAAAGCCAATTCTTAATTAAATACATCTTCTCTTTTCTCAGATCTAGAAACTAAGCATCAAGAAACGTTAATGGTGAAAAAATTGAACAACAAAGCTACTTCTATGTATGGTAACAAGATAAATCATGAAAAGAAGAGTGTTGCAAAGAGAAACAAAAGGACGACAAGGCGGTTGATTGGAGAGGACGAGAAGAAAGATATTAATGTACTAGCAGATGCTTTCATCAAGAACTTCCACAACCGGCTAAGGATACAGAGCGAAGAGCCAGTGAAATATTATCAGGAGATGGTGACAAGGAGAGTTTGCGACTGTGAAACATGCATTTCTGGGTTCAAAAGTTGCAATACAATAAGCTATAGAAAATTATATGGATCAAATCTAGCATGAACGCAGATAACCTGTGATGGTTGTTTAGGAACAAACAATGAAGTAACATTTCATAGCCAAAGAGATGCTATCTAAGTATATATTGACTCATCTTATGTAACCAATGTACATTCACAAAAGCATCTCAAAGACTGCATTCTACATACAACTAAGATAAAGACTCCAAAATAAAAAGACAGAATCAGCCCTAAAAAACAAATTGACTAAGATTTACATGTATCTGCTCTCTCTTCCTGAATGCAATGAAATGGCCCATAACTCTATCACCCAAATCAACAGTAACTCTGCCTTGCCTCCAAACAAGGGATTACCACCCGAAAAGTTTCACCATATCTCATCAACTCTCACATGAAATGTCCACGATACTTTTGCCATCTCTATATTCATGTCACCTTATCTACTACACCCACAAGAACACTTGTCGTTTTCACTTTCCCAAGCCTCAACATGAGCAAAACAATCTGACAAGAAAAAATCCAATAACTCCCAAGGCACGACATTGTCAATTCAATCTATGCAAAACTGAAGAACAGAGCAGTAACAGAGAGTATATGAAGCTTTCGGGAACAAAAAATGCAGAATTCCCATATAGGTTAACTGCAAATATCCATCACAGCCAAGTGAAGGAAATGCACAAATTGCTATGGTAAGCATAAGCAAAATCAATTATGGGCCTCATGCTTGAAGCACCTGACAGTGCACAATATGACTTTTCAAACCACTCCGGCCTGCTATGCTAGACAGTAAATTTGTAACAAGAGTCCTGAAATGACCTTTCCCAGCAATATTTTCCCATATGTGAGGATTACTCTCCACATGTTTGTCAGGACTAGAAACATCAACCATACTAATGCTCATGTTGTTACGAATGATACAAAGCTTCCCGTTCAGGGGAACAATTGCTGCAGCCTCCAATGCGCGTGAGCTCCCTAGATGAAGCTTGCTATCCATAAATTTGTTCCATGAATCAGTGGCTTCATCATAAACCCTCAGCTTGCACCCATCCCGGCAATCCAAAGCATAAAGCCTGCCATTTAAAGAGATGCTAGGGTTACGCCAACCTGCAACCAAACCATCACTAATTGGAGTCCAGCTATTAGTTTCAGGATCATAGGCTTCACTCATGACCTCACGGTGGGATCCTAGACCTTTTAGAAACCATTTTCCGTCATAAATGACTCCTATAAAAGGCACCATTGCTGTGCTCATGTCTGCAATAAAGCTCCATCGGTTTCTGTTAGGGTCATAAATTTCAGCAGAGCGGAGGGTCCTTTGAATTCCTTCACATTCCCCACCGGCCACATAGAGGCAGTTATTTATGACACAAGAACCAAAGAAATGACGTTTCCGAAGCATATCAGGTGCCCTATGCCATTTATTTGTTCGGGCACTATAGTAAATGACTCGTCTCATGGACCCCCTAAGTGGATCCTTTCCTCCAAATAAGTACAGATGGCAGCCGCTTAGAACGGCACAGCCGAAACCAAGGGCCTCAGAATATTCTTTGGGAACTGGTGGAAGTGGCTGCCAGAGCTGATAGACAGGGTCAAAAGCATTCCATGATATCTTTCCATCACGATCTCGCTTGAAGACATAAACCCACTCTTCAGCCATCCCCAAACTTTTTCTAAGAGAATAAAAGTAGTTTCCAGCAAGCAGGCGGTACCATCTCTTACAAACAAGACGAAGTTTTCGATGTTCAGCACGAGGAACTCGAATCAAACATGCAATGGCCAGATCATCAGGAAGGCCAGGCAAGAGTGGTGGCTGGACTCTGCTCCTCTCCCTCTTTGAGTTTTTGCTTTTGTGTGCATTAGGATTGATATCAGGCTGGATACAGAGTTTAGATCCTGGAACAAATTTCCTTGCTTCAGCAACAGTTTTAAGCCCAGCATCTACTTTGCAATAGCATGAAACAGAATCAACCTGCAAAATTATCCATGTTCGGCACAGGATAACAAGAGTTAAATAATACCAAAGAGTTCAACAATCCATCAATTAGAAAAAAAGAGTAAGAATAACAAAAAGAAAATATAATAAGCACCAGAACTTTATCAAGTTCTAGACACCTACAATGTTGGCATATTTGATATCACTTAGCAAGAAGCTGTATTGTCTGATTTATATTTTCCAGTAACTTTTGGGGGAGAGAAGGACAAAAAAAAAAAAAAGGAAACGACTAGGTGTGGGTCAATCTAACTGTTTAGACAGACATCAGAATCTCAGAGAGGAATTACAAAGAAAATTAACTTTTGTGCAACCTCTTGGGCTTCATGACAAAAAGAGTTCAGAATATTTTCAGATAGGCGGAGGAGTCAGCAGATTCAACTAAAATCCACATACAAAAAACATCTTCTTTGGTGCTCCATCTTGACAACATTTTGGAATGATTCATTCCAGACACCATAGACTTAGATGCCCTATCGCTGTCAATTTGCATCAATACTGTACCACTGCTCTGAATCCTATTCTGACACAGAATTCACATTTTGCCTGCTTTTCCTTGCCCATTTTAGACATAGACAGTACTAGAAGAAACAGGTGGATTTTTACAGGCTATTTCATAATAGATTCAGAAGAAAAAAAAGCATGATTTTGAGTGCAAAATCATTTTTTATTCAACAACATACTCCTCAATGTTTGTGTTGTCTTCAAGACAATGCTGCTTTGATAGCACCAAGAGTGTTAAGCACCAGAAGTGTTAACTAATAGCTAGAAGATGAAGCTAGGGATACAATCTAGGAGGCAGAATGGCCAAGGATTCCAAGGAGCTCAAAGAAAACAGATTACAAAGCATCAGAGAGGAATACTATATAAATTTTTTGCAGTATTTCAGCTAAGACAACTAACCATGATTCGTCCAAAATGTACATACAAACGATGAGGAAAACCAGAAAAACAAATGCAGCTAGATTAAAGTTCCAATTTTCATTATGTTTGAATAGACACTATTGCACCAGTACCCCAGCTTTAGAAACACAAAATAAAATGCAGCATAAAAAATGCAGAAATAAGAACCGGTTGTACAAAATTGAGCATTCAACAAACAAACGTTAAGATACACATATGGGATCCTAAACAAAATTCAAAATTCTCTCGAACAGGTGGTTCATTTGACCAGAATTTTGGCATCCATTGGAACTCATAAAACCATAAACCCCACCAAAAAATATATAGTGAAAAATAAAAACCAAGCAAACTCCGATCCTAATAGTCTCATCAAGACTACAAATTTATCATCCAATTGCACAGTTGACTAGCATTTCCTATCTGGGTATCTACAAAAACTCACAAAACCAATAGCCTGAGAACCGAAAAATGCAAGAATTCAAAAACATTCCTTTACTTAACCACATAAGCATATCCAAATACCCTCAAAGACTTCACATTTAACAGTAAATTAAGCAACTCGGTATCTCTTAAATCTCCTAAAATTCACAAAATTAACAAAAGAAAGGGCTAAAAAGCAGCAAAAGACCAAGAAAAGCTTACCAATGGAGCTTGAACTCGAAACCCTCTTAAGGCATTTGAAGACTGTTGTTGTTCCATCTTCACAAGCAAAAATTCATAGACACCCAGAATCCAAAACAAGCTCAAATAGCTCCAATCTTCAAATTTAGATCAAGAAAAAGAGATTTGATCCAAAGAGGCCTTGCTTTACTGCTTGTAATTGTTAAAAATGTTGCCTTTTTTTGCCTCTGCAAATGCAAACAAAGAGTTGACAAAAATAAAACTTAACTGAAGAACTTTTTCTCTCTCTTAAAACTCAAAGCTTGAGTCTTTTGCCTTGTTGAAAATTGAAAGCGTGCAACAGCTGGACATTTTTTTGCAATGGGTTCACCAACTTCTTTAAATTTCCTCGGTTTTGTATTAAATTAATTAATTTGGATTTAATATTTGTATTTTATTATTTGTATTATTTTACTATTACATTTTTGTTTTGTTTTTCAACCCTCATGACAAAGAAGATTTAATTAAAGTCTTATGAGATTTATTCATTTGTTTACCATTTTTGGGTCAAACCCCACTTTGAATGAAGAGAGAGATGAGGAAAGCAGGTTTATTGCACTGGATTTTAGTGGATCTATCATGTGGTTGAATTAAAGCATCATTTTCAGATTTTTATTTATTTATTTATTTTTCATTTTAAGTGTATGAATCCTAAGAAAAGTTAAAACAAGTTGTCCAATAACTTTGAAATGACCAAATTCTCTACATAATATTAAATTTTGACCAACACGTAAGTACATGCGAAATTGGTTTCCATTTAATTTCTGGTCTAATCAAATTAGGATCCGTTCACATAATGAACTAAACAATTTTTCTCTCTTTTCGGTTCTATCTTTTACAAAACCAAATTGGGAATCGATTGGTAAAATTTTTTGAATCGATACCAAAGTTATCTGTTCAAAAATTTTGCCTCCGCAAATATGATTGGTAGCAGAAGGAGAGATGTGACTCAACACTATAGGGTACTTAAGTCATTTTGCTTGGGTTAAGGACCTATCGGAATATCAATAGACAAACTATACTTTATATATAATAACGCAAAAATCAGGGATCTTTTGTTATTATGTTATAAGTATTAAGAAGAAAATATCCATATACTTGCAATACGAGAGGGGTATGCTTGAAACTTGAAAGTATTTTATAGAAACTACTTTTGGAAGTGATATGTTTTGTCTTTCTAATAATTTTTGTGGGCATTTTATATAGAATAGTATTTTGATAGACATATATGCATTTATTTGAGAACTTTTTTTCGGTACTTTATTTGAAGATTTTTTTGGTTTATTTGAAAATATTTCTAGCTTGATCGGTTGGATCTAATGAAATTTGACCATATTCAACCTATGAGGTTTACAACTACATCAAAATAGAAAATTATATTTGAAAAATAATGGAATTGAAAGAGATGTTAATGTGTTATCATTAAAAAGTAATTTTTGATACTAAATATTTTGGTATTATCATGAATAAATAAGAAATTTTGGTATTATAAATTATACATGACATTTGAAAATATTTAAAACGATAAGAATTTATTTGATGAACAAATATAAATAAATTTAAAAGTTATGTTAAAATTATCGCCGTCTCACCTTCTCCAAGAGTGCCTGTAGTCTAAATATTATGAAATCTATAAGTGTTAGTTAATATAAAAATTAACATTTTTATTATCTCATAAGAAAAAGAAAGGGAGATACAAACATGTAACAAATATAGTATAAAAAGAGACCTCACCTCAAATGATTGATAAAAAGAAATCCACTTGAAAGGAAGTTGAACTCTTCTCGATCAATAGCTTGAAAATATTCCAAACCAACTTATAACACTAAAAGAAAGATTATGAATGAAGTTGAAGCTAACATATTTCTCACACGAAGCTCTAGATTATGCTTTCTTAGAACTAAAATAGTCATATTTATATTAGTCTTAAACCATGGTTCATTAACTCTAGTTTAAGAATCAACGGTTTAGATAAGTAACGCCCGTTGTTTTAAATGACGCAAGAAGAATCAATGGCCAAAGCCAAAAAATCTAAAGATATCGTAATGGAGATATTATAATTTGCTAAATATGTAAAATTTTCAATAAATTTATAACCAAATCATTAAAAGTAAGCTATCTACTGTGAACTGGCTTTGTCAAATATGGAGTATATATTTTAATGAAATTTTTTTTTATATTTTTTCACAAATATTAATTTGCATAATCTCTAAACTATTACGGTGCAATTGGCATGTGTGCTACATTGTAAGTACTGCCTGAAATTGAATAGACTACAATATATTGTATTAAGGTGTTAGAAAATTGAAAAAGACATGTGTTTAACTAAATTGCCAGGAAATTGAGCTCTTTTATTATAAATTTTATTTTTACCTCTAAATGTATTAATTTTTATTATGAACCCTAAAATTTGTAATATTTACATTATAGTCCCCCAAAATGCAAATTCTTACTTCGGCAGCTTCAGCCTATATCTCATAATGCTGACATAAATACTCAATTTAATATGTTCATACATTTGAGTAAATAATCATTTTTTATAGGTCATTTTAATGTACTCATTAAACTTTCATAAAAATCCTCTTTCATTAATTTCTTAGGCTTTCGATGACTTTAATTTTCTTTTCATTCCATTAATGCCTACATCATAAGTTGAAATTCCCTCCTCTACTTTCATTTAAATAATTAATTTCACTACGGTCAAATACCGTGAATAAGCTAACATATTTCTCACAAGGAGCTCTACATTATACTTTCTTAGAACTACAATAGTCATATTTATATTAGTCTTAAACCATGGTTTATTAACTCTGGTTTAAGAATCAACGGCTTAGATAAGTAACGCATGTTGTTTTAAATGACTCAAGAAGAGTCAACGGCTAGAGTCACAAGATCCAAAGATATCATAATTGAGATATTATGATTTGCTAAATATATAAAATTTTCAATAATTTTATAACTAAATCATTAAATGTGAGTTATTTGCTCTGAACTGGCTTTGTCACGATATGGAGTATATATTTATTGAATTTTTTTGAATATTTTTTTCACAAATATTAATTTGCATAATCTCTAAACTATTACGGTGCAGTTGGTATATGTGCTACACTGTAAGTACTACATGAAATTGAATGGACTACAATGGATTGTATTAAGGTGTTAGAAAATTGAAAAGACATGGGTTTAACTAAATTACCAGAAATTGAGCTCTTTTATTATAAATTTTATTTTTAACCCCAAAATTTATTAAATTTTTATTATGAACCCTAACATTTGTAATATTTACATTATAGTCCCCCAAAATGCAAATTCTTACTTCGGCAGCTTTAGCCTATATCTCATAATGCTGACATAAATACTCAATTTAATATGTTCATACATTTGACTAAATAACCATTTTTTGTGGGTCATTTTAATGTCTCATTAAACTTTCATAAAAATCCTCTTTCATTAATTTCTTAGGCTTTTGATGACTTCAATCTTCTTTTCATTCCATTAATGCCTACATCATAAGTTGAAATTCCCTCCTCTGCTTTCACTTAAATAATTAAACTTCACTACGGTCACATACCGCAAATAAGCTAACATATTTCTCACAGAAAGCTCTACATTATGCTTTCTTAAAACTACAATAGTCATATTTATATTAGTCTTAAACCATGGTTTATTAACTCTGGTTTAAGAATCTACGCTTAGATAAGTAATGCCCATTGTTTTAAATGACTCAAGAAGAATCAATGGCTAGAGTCAAAAAATCTAAAGATATCATAATTGAGATATTATGATTTGCTAAATATGGAAAATTTTCAATAAATTTATAACAAAATCATTAAAGGTGAGTTATCTGTTCTGAACTGGCTTTGTCTGAACTGGCTTTGTCAGACATGGAGTATATATTTTATTAATTTTTAGAATTTTTTTTCACATATATTAATATGCATAATCTGCAAACTATTGCGGTGCATTTGGTATGTGTGCTACATTATAAGTACTACATAAAATTGAATGGACTACAATGTATTGTATTAAGGTGTTAGAAAATTGAAAAAGATAGGGATTTAACTAAATTACTAGAAATTGAGCTCTTTTATTATAAATTTTAATTTTACCCCTAAATTTATTAATTTTTTAATATGAGTCCTAAAATTTGTAATATTTACATTATAGTCCCCCAAAATGCAAATTCTTAGTTTGGCAACTTCAGCCTATATCTCATATAGGGATGGCAAAATTCGGATCCAGATCTATATTGATATTTTGAGATCCACATCCAAATTTGTGAAAAATATATGCGGATCCGAATACGGGTAATGTCCATGCGGATTATGGGAGGATTTTTTTGGTATCCGGATCCGCATGATAAATTCAAATATAATTTAAAATTCAACAAATTTACCAAATAAAATCCAATCATAATTCAAAAATCCAATCATAATTCAAAAATCAACAAATCAATAACTAGAATAACATACAACAACACCATAAATCCACAAATAAAAATACCACAACATAAATTAAACATAAAAAAATAATATAAATCCAAGTCTAACACCACCACAAATCCAAATAGATTCTATTTAAACCACCACAAATAAAGACACCAGCACAAATCCACATAGGTATGATTTTTTTTTTCATTTAACTTATATATTTTTAAATTTAATTTTTATTTAATAAATAATTTAATTAAAAAATAATATGGATCCAAATATCCGGTTTTTCAGATACACTTGCATCCGGATCCGCATTTTTTAATATGTGGATCCGAATTTTTCCTAATCTGGATCTTCTAAATCTGTTTGGATCCAGGCCGGACCCGAATCTTTTTACCATCTCTAATCTCATAATGCCGAGAAGAGATTTTTCTAACATAAATATTTAATTTAATATGTTCATACATTTGAGTAAATAATCATTTTTTATAGGTCGTTTTAATGTACTCATTAAATTTCATAAAAATCCTCTTTCATTAATTTCTTAGGCTTTTGATGACTTTAATCTTCTTTTCATTCTATTAATGCCTACATCATAAGTTGAAATTCCCTCCTCTGCTTTCATTTAAATAATTAACTTCACCACGGTCGTACATACCACAAATAAATAAGCAATATTGCAATTGAAAAGTGCTTATTGACTTCACAATATAGCTAAAAGTACTGGTGCATCGCCCTTAATTAACAAAAGACTTCGAATTCTTATAATCTTATTAGGTTCATTTGCACATACGCACAAGTCATATATGTACTGGCCCTTTTGGCTCACATGCACAAGTCAAAGAGAAAGCACAAGAAATCTAGAAATGTCAATATCCGGAAGTGCTTCATTTTCTTAAGTAACCAACCATTTTGTTCAAGCACTTCTCTAATTGCTTTGTATAATTGTATCCAACTTAAAGCCAACAAGTCCTATTTTGGACACATTATGCACGTGGGAATCATTTTTATTTTTATTTTCTGTTGTTGTTATACTTAGCCCATGTGTTTGGTAAATTTGGCTCACAAGTTTTGTCTTATTTAGTAAATTCTGTGCGTTTTCACTTGTAAGTGGAGTTGACCAAAAAGCATTTTTCTAGATTCCCAAAATTTGCTCTCTTTTTTCCATATTGTTTCTTAAATTTTTAATATGAAGGGTTGCTGAAGAGATCACTTCGACCCGTGTGTGTAAAGTCAAAGTGCTTCTCTAAAGTAAGTTTCTCATAAACAACTAGCAACAAATAAAAAAAAGCACTTATGAAAAGCACTTTTATCTACTTCAACCAGATCCTTAGACACTCATCTTTCACAATAAATTTAGACACACGTATATGTGAACAACAAGAAGATTACCTTTACAACATGCTAAGTAATATTATCAAATTAAATGAGAGATCACAATCACACAAGGTTTGATTTCAGACTTTTCAGTCCATTTCTAAATCTCAAACTTAATAACTTATTAACTAACCATGATTATGATACATGTATCATTGATGCATGAACAGGTTAATTTTAAATATTTTTCTCTCAAAATATGTAAATGAAAACCATGCAAACAGGCATTCCTTGTTTGAAAGAATTAGTATCTCTTTCAACTTGTTATCAATGACAGAGTACATCGATGCACAATTCGATACCAAACATTCACACAACGTATTGTCCTGTTATATTGAGATGCCCTTCAAGTTAAAACATTAATGTATGATGAGAAATGATTAAACCAAGTTCGTTAGTGAGAAAAAAAAAAAAAAGCGATATATTTTGGTCCAAAGCCAATTAGGGATGGTAAAAAAATTTGCCCTGTTTTAGAGCTTAATTTTCTGCGCCAAAAATTCGTAAACCACATGCATTACACACAAACTCTATTCCTGTTACATCAAACAGAAACTTGCATCCTCCCTCCCTCGTGACTGCAATAAACACTTTTTTAAGAGTATATAACACATTCAAAAAGACATCACATAAATTTTTTTTTTTTTTTTGAGAAAAAATGAAAATTAAAGGCTGTTACTGTAAGAAGAGGGAAAAGGTCGACAACCACTGGACACAGATCACACAAGTGCTGTAAAATATGCATTACAATTCTCATAAATTAATCTAGCTAATGCATGGGAACATATATATAATTCCCTATCGTTTCAAGTGCAAGATGGCATCCATATGCAACGCAATGTGTGTATACACTCATCCACGAACTATAAATAACACGGAAGATAAAACACCTTTAAAATAGGAATGGCAGCTAAAGTCTTGTCCGGCCCAAGTCCGGATGTTTTGGGCTAGACTCATGCTTTACGTAAAAAGTTTGAGCCCGATCTGAAAGCCTGATAAATGTTATATATATATATATATATATATATCTATCTATCTTAATATTTATTTAATCCATCCATAACATATTATTTAAAGTTTTAAATCTTTTTACCCTAACTTTTAAAGGCTAATCTAATAAAAATAAAATTTCATATACTATAAATTTGTAAAATATAATGAAAAATTTTCTAAAAGTATAATGCATAAATTTTGGCTTTTAGGTCGGCCCCAAAAAAACCTAATCCAACCTAACAAAAGACATGCGATGTTGCCAAGCCCGGCCCAAGCCCGAATTTTAGATGAAGTTCGAGTTTGCATCCAAAATCCTTCTTGTCGACCATAGCCTTCGTAATAACTTCGAGCTTCTTCCATTGTTTCAAAAATCATTCCTATGAATGGTGTTCTAAAATTATCTGCATGATTTTTTGGACTACTTGTTTCACCATTCATCTCATGAATCATTTCAACCGCCTAGACAAAATCTTATATTTTAGATCATGGTTAAGTATAAACAAGTCATAATTCAACTAATTAATGTCAAAACAAAAGCAATAACACAACAAAATTAAGTACCGAAAAGAAGATTGAAAAAGAAGGCAAAGATTATTAGCATCACTCACCGATGGGGATTTACTAGAAGGCTTGGTTAGTAATTCTTCTAACTGTTCCGACATTATTCATATGAGGAAATGCGCATCAATTTTTAATATCCAATCTTAAAGTAACCTTAATTAATAATCCAAAACCAACACCACGGCAATTCAATTTTTTGTTTCTTCTTTTATGTTTTCTATACTGCTATTGATGCTTTTACTTACGACATAGAGGAGAGTTATTTAACGCAGGTGAAAGATTAGAGAGAATCAAATAGTATTAATTATGGAGAAAAAATAGAAGGAAGGAGATGAAAAAGTAATTAATAATATATGTGGGACCCATTGATCTTTTGTTTTGTTATTTATAAACAAATCAGCATTTTATTTGATCCATTGATTTAGTTGTTGTTGAAAGGTTGAGATTTTGTGTGTATTATTGTGTTAAAAAAGAGAGGCTCTCGATCCTATCCACACACACACACACACACACGCATCTCTTAATATTTATTTAATCCATCCATAACATATTATTTAAAGTTTTAAATCTTTTTAGCCTAACTTTTAAAGTCTAATCTAAAAAAAATTATAAAATATAAATTTGTAAAATATAATGATTTTTTTTAAATACGACACACAAATTTTGGACTTTTAGGTTTGGCAAAAAAATAAAAAACCCCAGCAAATTTGATAAAAGGTATGCTTTGGTCGGGCTTAGGCGTTACCAAGCCCCGTCCCAGCCCGAAATTTTGTCAATCCTACTTGAGAAATAACCCATGCACCAAAATTTTGTTTTATTTAGCATGGTATATTTACTATGTGCAACGAATAATGATATTTGGACCAAAGCTTGACAGAGGGGTGACATAAATAAAAGTATCATCAGCAATTTACTAAATTTAAAAAACAAATTCAAGACTACCGAGCCCCATATCCAAGAACTAAGGGTGGCCAAAGGGCCGTGCCGTGCCGGCCCATCCCATTAAAGGAAGATTCATGCGTGCTTGTGTCCGTGCTGTACCGTACCTATGTTTTTTTTTGCCTAGTCCCGGCCCGGCACCCATGCCGTGCTTAAAAAAAAAAGCACGACGAGTTTTTTTTTAAGAAGATATGCTAAGTTATTGATGTATTTTTTTTAATTCTATGGCACTTTTTTGAGTCATGTGCTTTAGTCAAGTTCAATAAAATAAAAATTTTAAAACTCAAGTCCATATTCAATAATAAAAACTAATAATAGTAAGATAATATATAATAACTATTAAGTTAGATCGTATTGTATTATAATTCTTTTTATACTTAACAACAATAATAATAACAATAAATTTTTCTCAACGATTAACTTAATTGTTAACTTAGATTTACATAAAGTCATTAATTATAGTTCATAATAACATTATTACATTCATTTTATAAAATCACAATATTTATAATTTTTATCTATTAAAATAATGATATCAGCTATTCATTTAATAAATTATAAATATAAAATAATTAGAGTGTTTTTTCAAATTAAAAGTTAAATGAATTTAAAAAAATTACGCAAGCAAAAAAATATATTAAAAATTCAATTTCAAGTTATTTGTAAAATTATAAATTTAAATTTACTTTCATTAAAAAGTGAAACATGCTTATTGCGTGTTTTTTTCGTACTGTGCTTTAGCCTATCTCTAATTGTGTCGTGCTTTTAAGGCCCATGTGCCTAAATTTTTAAGCCCGGCCCAGCCCACCTGCGTGCCGTGCCATACTACGTGCCTCATTGAAACATTTTTGTGCGGTACCGTACTATACGGACATGTACCGTGCCCGTGCTGTGCACGTGCCGCCGGCCCGTTGGCCATCTTTACCAAGAACAAATAAGAAGCGACGTAACTGAGAAAAATATATTCAAGACTTCTGAACTGCTCAAATATCATGCACCATTTCAAAACTTTAGCTATTTTATCAAGAGTTTCTTAATTTTTATTTGTTTGTATAAAAAATAGTTTGGAAAATCTGCATCAAGCCAAGGCTTTTTTTTTTTTACAAATATATCCCACTCATTAATCATTAATTTCCTACATTAGCAGGAAAAAAAAAAGAACATTCTAAAACATAAATGCCCTTAAGTAATCTATTGTATAATACAAATATTATTTTACACACAGGAATGATATTTGAATGTCATGGGACACTAGAGCAACAAAATATTATTTTACGAGACAACAATACTTGGTTGTTTCTATCACTCTACTAGGATCTTAACTTAACATTAAAAAAAAAAGTCAAATTAGATAATACTTTCTCGTCACTAATCGATAATTTAATTTTCTTGTTAGAATGATTTACTTTGATTTCCATTAAAATAATTTATTATAAAAAATTAAAATAAAATATATATATATATATTTTTGAAGCATCTAGTAAGCACCAAAGTAAAACATCACTCAAAAACACTCCAAAGATCTTTTCCTCTTTTAACATCAGCCAAACACATCCACAACTCAGTATCTCACAAACCTCAATCCTCCACGGGCGTCTTCCGCTCCAACTAGAGTTGGTAAAATCGATCATTCAACCGGTTTGCATTGTGTCAGCTTTGTATTATATCAAATTTAAGTTGTCCTAAACACAACTTATTTATTAATCGTATTAAAATATTGAGACTCTAATCTAATATAAAAATTAAATCAATTATTTAATAACCAACTTAATATCTATAAAATTTATATTAAATATTTGCACTTGATTATATATAAATATATATATATTTTTTAAAATATTACACATTTATATCATTGAAGTTCTAAATTTATGTAGAATTTTACAAATAAAATATTATGTATATATTCAATTTTCTAAAAAAAAAAAGAAAAGAGAACTATGTCTAATATTTAAATTTTAATAATAATAACCTACAAATTAATTTAGGATAAAAATATAATGCTTTCATTATTCGAGTAAATGGGTCAAAAATTTTAATTATAACCTAACATAAAAAGAATTACATTGATTATAACCTAAACTATTTAATAATTGTATAAAATTTATTGATCTATACTCATTTATCTGTGCTGTGTTAATATGGAATAATCGATTCTTCAAATTTTATCGCCTCCACTTGCAAGTTGCAACACACCACCACTCAACCCCCATTGGGCGGTGGAATCACGCTCCCGCTCCGCGAGTCGCTCGTTACGGACCACAAATGCAAAAGAAGTTTAAATAAAAAGGAGAAAATTAAAATAATAAAATAAAAAAGAGTAATTATTATTACTATTATTGGTTCCTTCGCCACCGTTCACTTTTTGTTAAACTTTCTTTCTAAACATTTGTCATTGCAGTTCATATCTCTCTCTCTAAACACTGAAGCTTTCTTTCCTTTCCTTGTCTTTCTTTTTATTTTTTTTGAAAAAAAAATTGAATTTTGATTATAGGGTTTCGAAAAAATTAGGGTTTGTTTGTTGAAGTTTAGGGTTAGAGTTAGATTAAAAAGAGGATATTGAAGGGATCTGAATCTGCAATTTAAGAAGAAGAAGGACAAGAAAATGAGCTTGGATTCGGTCCCTTCAAACTCACATGGAAATCTCGACGAACAGATTGCTCAGCTTATGCAGTGCAAGCCCTTATCCGAACAAGAGGTACTGTTGTATGAAAATTAAAAAAATGATTTTTTTGTTATTTTGAAAATTTGTATTTTTTTGGGATTTTGGCTGATTCGTAGTGGTTGTGTTAATTTATGAGTAATGGTACGGATCGGGGTTGTTTGGTTTGTTGTGTAGGACTTGTGAGGGATCGATGAATTTGATGTTTTTGGCGGGGGATCTGTTACTTTTGTTAATTTTAGGGTTATATTGGATCGATCTGGAAATGGGTTTGTGGGTTATTCTAGGGATTGAATAAGATCTGTTAAATGCGATGATTTTGAATTGCAATTTGGGTTTCTTAAGTTGGCAACTTTTTGTTTAAAGTTTGTGATTTTTCTGGTTTATTGAATTGTAATAGATGCAGAGATATGCAAAGTTTAATCTTTACTTCTTGGCTCTTGCATCGAATTTTTTTGGATGTCCTAAGATTTGATCTTGCCCTGAGTGCCTCAGTCTCGGTAGATGTTAATGTGAGAGTTGCAGATCTTGGCATTTGTGACTGCACATTTTCAAGTTCTGTTTTTTTTTTGTTTGGGGTATGGGGAGTAGAAGCCTTAGTTAGATTCATTTGATGGAAGATGCTTCTGCTGTCTTTTGCCTTTTTCTTGATTAGGTTTGTTGAAGTTGATGTCCATTCACATTGTATGCGGAATAGCATGTGAGGGGTGGGGGAGGATTTCAAAGTGCTTAATAGGAAGAGGTTCTTTATAGTTCTGATTGGGAGCTCTTTGGGGGTGGGGGGGGGGGGGGGAAGGTTGTGGAGGGAATCAGCAGCTTATCATGCAAGAGGGCAATTTGTACATACTTGTATTTGATGCTTCTTTCTTTATTCTCAGCACTTTAATTATTTTAATCAAAATTTATTATTCTCAATGTTTCTTGCTTGAGACTGAACTTCATATTGAGTTGGTATAAATATGTGAGTGACCTAAGATATGGACTGTTGTACATCCTCCTCTGTTTTGGCTCTATCTAGTACTTTCCTGGGATGTGTTTTTGAAAAGTCGATGTATGAGCCAACTGTTGTTTAGTTAAGAACGTCCTGCCATGAAAATTTCTGGGCTTTTTCTGGAAATATTCTTAGGATATAGGCATATCATGAAGTTACTTCAGAAAAATTGGCAAATACTATGCTCATCTGCTTCCATCTTTCAATCTATTTGATAATAAAAGTTGTATCAATGTTGCTTTAGTGAGTTTTATTTTAAGTTTGTTGATTTAAGGAGAAAAATTGTTATGGTGATGGCATAAACTGAAGCCAATAATTTTTGAACTGTTGAAGCCAAAAATTTTCGAACTGTTGGCAAAATATGTTTTGCCATAGCTTCCTGAAACTGTCAATGTTTGCATTTCAATATTTCACGTGCTCTTTTAGCATTTTAACTTATGTGGCAGCTTTTCCTTGTGGTGTTTGTATTTTAACTACACATAGGTCCATTGTTTGTGCCGCATGTCCTATTTGATTTTTACTATTTTCCTTGTCTCAAGTTATTTTATTTGTATCTATAGGAGTAGAAAAACAATTTGCATCAACATTTTTACTATTTTTTTGTCTCAAGTTATTTTATTTGTATCGATAGGAGTGGCAAAACTATTTTCATCAACACTGCTAGAGGTTTTTTTTTTTAATTTTCTTTTCTTCGCCACCCCCCACCCCCTCCTGATACTTCTTTTATGTTTCAGGTTAGGGTTTTATGTGAAAAGGCCAAGGAGATATTGATGGATGAGAGTAATGTTCAGGTGTGCTTATTCTGCCATTCTATATTATTGTTTTTTTTTAATCTGACAATTGTTTCTATAGATTCTATCAATTATCATTCTTTGTACGCTTGAATCCTGCTTTGTTTACAATTTGTTTTTCTTTCTCATTATCATGCTTTTCAATCTCAACTTAGAATATTTTAGGATGGCCATTTGGGTTGTGTTAGAGACAATGATCATGACCAACTTTTAGTTTACCGCCTGTTAGTACTGTTGGTGCTTACTAAGCCTAAGTGATAGGTAGGATCATTTGTTGTACTGTGTTTAAGGTTCTCAATCTCTCATTATTGGTTAGCTGGTCTGTGCTTTATATTTACATTTGATAGTGCTTTTCTTGTATCAAATTTGCTACTGCTTACCAGGAGTTTAAAGTGTTGTGAATTTTAGTTAATCTTGTTTGTTTGCTTGCATTGCAGCCCGTAAAAAGTCCTGTTACAATTTGCGGTGATATTCACGGACAATTTCATGATCTTGCAGAGCTTTTCCGCATTGGAGGAAAGGTACCTCTTCTTAATGGGTTATTATTGTCTCTGCTGAAGAAACGTTCATTGGTTATGCTGGATATTTAGGATATTCTAATTGGAGATTTATCTTAACCTCTTTAAAATATGGGGTTGAAGTCCTCTGCATATCTCAAGTAGAGGAGCATCTACATTCTAGCAGCTTAGGTGATGCCATGTGTGATGTGTCACTGGCAATAGTGGTAATAACCATCTGAAGCTGGGATCCTATGCACAGTGTCACCTTATACCTAGTTTAGTTGTGCTGGGATGGTGCCGCCATTTAGCCAAAATCATTTTCAAGAGGATATGTTATCTTAAGTGTGATGTTTTTGGATTGATAATTTTATTGTAAGTGTGTTTTGTTGTCTGTCTGCTTGACTATGCTTCTTTTTGTTGTCTCCCACTATATGAATTCATTTTCTTTTCTTATTTGGATACACTTAATATCAGAGTTCACAGTTTTAATGTGTATTTTTTATTCTATGGTTTTTCTCAGTGTCCAGATACAAACTACTTGTTCATGGGAGATTATGTTGACCGTGGTTACTATTCAGTTGAAACTGTTACGGTATGTATAAGTTGCTATCTTTTGTTTTTCAGTTCAAAGAGTTCTCTATAGGTAAGAGTGAGGATGCAGCCTAAGTAGTTTCTTTTCAAACTGAAGTTTCTCATTTTCCAAATTATCAATTGTTTAGGATTTAGTTTAGGTTTTGTGGTTTATGGCTGGGCCATTACGATATGTTTCTAAATGTTTTTTTTTTCCTTTCTACCTTTTTCTCCAGCTATTGGTAGCTCTGAAAGTGCGCTATCCTCAAAGGATTACTATTCTAAGGGGGAATCATGAAAGTCGTCAGGTATCCTTCATATTTTATTTTAGATATGCTTTCTGGAAGTGCTTGTCAAAGTTGATATAATTGTCCTTCTCTTATTTAAGATTTGCTTAAAATAATAGGTAGTAACCAAAGAACTGTAGTTAGTGATTCTATTTAAGTGGTGCCTTCTTTCTTCGAACTTATACAGGTTGTGAAATGTCTGCTTGCGGTTGAAACTTGTTATGATTCTCAGTCTTTTATCTTCTCTAAAACTTTATCAGCATTAGTTGATTATGGGATTATGTTTCCTTTTGCAGATTACTCAGGTCTATGGATTCTACGATGAGTGCCTTAGGAAGTGAGTTTCCTGGAATCCTTGGTTTCTAAGGTTCATCTTTTGATTGGTACAAAGAATTTTTGTAGCTTGGAACCTTAATTGGAAATTTTGTTTACACAATTGTAATATTGGCTGTGTCAGACAACATGCTTTTCTTCTACTCAAGGTCTTGGTGCGATTATCTCTAGGCTTTATCTGTTCTCGGATTGGTCTAATGTATTGATGGAACAGTTGTAGCTAGTTGGTCAATGTGGTTTATTGTAAATTATTCAATTTCTGATCCATGAACACGGGGATCAATACCAATAACTGGTGCTGGCTGTCATTTCAAATAGATGCTGAAGAACAAAGTAAACATATTAAGGATTCGCTGTAGTGATTGGTTCAAATTTCCCCTGAATATGATAAGGATACGAGGTTCATGCTTCAACATGTACAAAGGTTGTTAGCCATCTGTCAAATATTCCATACACTCAGAGCATATGTATTCATATGTGTACATGGATTTGCAATAAACATATAAAAATGATAATATGCCATGTTTATTCTGAAAAATGTGGCAAAATAACTATAAAGACAAAATTCAGTTTATTGCAGTGAAGATGTATTTTGTAACATTGGATTGGGAAATGGTCTGCAGACGTTGTTGTGTTGAAGCACATGAAGGATAAGAATATCGGTTACCCTTCAGAAATGACTACTGTATTTTATGTAATTCTACTCAGTATTCTTTTATGTCTGAAGTATAAAATCTTTTTTTTCTTGGTTCAGTAAGGTGTCTTTTATATGTAGCCCTTCTTGCCGTTCGTTTAGATATTCATCTCTTGCTTTTATTTGCAGGTATGGCAATGCAAATGTTTGGAAGATATTCACAGATTTATTTGACTATTTTCCACTAACAGCATTGGTTAGTATGACTTTATTTATTTCTTTGTTTTATGTCTAAAATGAAAAAAAAAAAAGGTATTTCTGCGCCCAGAGAAAAGGGGCGTTGGGGGTGGGGATATTAGAGGATGGCCGGTTGAATATTCATAGCCATTTTATATGAGTGTCCTAGTTTGGAAACCCCTAAATATGTGATAATTCTTTGTTGATCTGAGTTAGTATTGTTTTCTTCAGTCATGCAGGACTGTCTCTTTTTATCAATTCTTTTGCTAGTGCCAGGCAAGCATGAGTTACCTGAGTGTCAATTGTCTCCATGCATGGACTATTGTACACACCACAGATAACCAGTAGTGCTGCTACACAACCCCCCCTTCTTCCCCCCCCCCCCACCAAACCCAATTTATCATCATTTCCATCATGGTCAATGATTTAGAACCTGCAAAGTACTCCACTCTGTCCCCTCTGCCAGAACACCCTCTACAACCAGCTTAACCCCAATCTGTTCGTTTTCCAATGTCCTCCATTTCATTTTCATGTTGAGTGTTGAGAATGCTGACTTGTATTTTTTATTTCCCCAACTACTACTATTGCTGATCCTCAAGCTTGATAAGTGAAAATTAAATATTTTGTTTGCACTGCCATTGTTTTATTTGATATTTTTAGTTTGACATTATTTTTCTGTTTTGAAGGTTGAATCAGAAATATTTTGTCTCCATGGTGGATTGTCTCCGTCCATTGAGACTCTCGATAACATTCGTAATTTTGACCGCGTTCAAGAAGTTCCCCATGAGGGTCCCATGTGTGATCTTTTATGGTCTGATCCGGATGATCGTTGTGGTTGGGGTATATCGCCAAGGGGTGCTGGATATACCTTTGGCCAAGTAAACACAATTGCTCTTTTCTTTCATCATTGTATTTCACCCATTCAAAAAACTGTTTTTGTTGCTGATTTTCTTGTTCTTGCAGGACATATCAGAGCAATTTAATCATACAAATAACTTAAAGCTGATTGCTAGGGCTCACCAGCTGGTTATGGAAGGATACAACTGGGGTCATGTAAATACCTCCTATTTTAAGGCTTATGTGGGCATTCTCTCTTTGGGTTGGAGAGTTTTTTTTCTTAAACCTTGTTCTGCATATCTTTGACAGGAACAAAAGGTGGTTACCATATTTAGTGCACCCAATTACTGTTATCGCTGTGGGAACATGGCGTCCATCTTGGAAGTTGATGACTGCAAGGGCCACACATTCATTCAGGTTGATATATCGCTCTTTGTTTTCCCGACACATGTTTCAAAATGCTAGAAGGCATGAAGATTGTTGCACTTGAAATCTTATGAAATTTCTATATTTGCAGTTTGAGCCTGCTCCAAGAAGAGGAGAGCCAGACGTGACCCGGAGAACACCTGATTACTTCCTATAATTCAAGCCAGCTCCAACTTGGTATGTTACCAGCGGCCACTGCCTATCAGCTGGTGTATGCGTTCAGGGCGTTTCTCAAATTTAAGATTTATGCTTTTGATTATGGTGGTGGACGGAAGGCGAAATCATGTAAAATGGACAGGTGAGGCTTCCTTGATTCGGTTGTTTACTTGAATTATGATTGAGTTTCAAGAGGAAGCAGTGGAGCCGGCATCGCAGTAATCGACATATGTACCATTTCCTGCAAACAAACAATATGGCCTTTTTTTTTTCTTCCTCATCCTGCTTTCGATTATTTTTGTTTCTTTTTGCTTCTTTCTTCTGTAGAAGGATGATGTTGGGAGTTGGGGATATGTAGAGGGACGATGAGTTAAAAACATTTTTCTTATAATGGGTGTTTCTATAATTATTTTTTTCAGTCATTATCTGTAGTCTTTTCAAATATTTGCAAATCTTATATTGTTTAAATTATTTTCTGTCTTCAAACCTAAAAAAGCTTCGATTCCTTTGGTAAATTAACCCCTAAATCTATTATCTGATCGGTTCATAATTTTGAGGGTAGTAATTCTAATGGATATCAATTACAAATCTCACAGAATTAATCATTTATTTGATGATAGGGATGTTAAATATGTGGGAACAAATTGGAAAACTGAGTTGGGTGAAACAAAGCTGATGGAATCAAAATGAACTGTTTTGGCAATCTAGAAAATCTTCTCCTGCAATAATGCCATGTTTACAAAGTTAACCAATGTACCAAATGAAGGTTATTGACCATTTTTCGATTAACTTTATGAGGGTACAATTTTTATATCTGAACTTTGTAAGTTATGACAGATATTCAAATGGCCCATCATTTGGGCAATGAAAATGCATAATCTAATGTAATTGTCCTAAATTGCCTAGAGATAAATATTAAATCTAGGTTGCATCATAATAGGCTATTGCAAATGTGTATAAATGAATATATTTCTTACAGCAATTTAAGCATTACAAATTTAATACTTGGTCTGTTGATTGAATATTGTATGGCAACCTCAACATGATACAAGTATTGGTGCTTCTAATAATGTGCTAAATCCCTAGGTTGTCCCGTATAATCTTCTTAAAAGACAATGTATAAGAAAAATTGAAATAAAAAATTAATCCATAGCTGTTGAAATTGATTGAGCTCTACAGCATGCCTGTTGCAACAAGGTAAGCTTTTTAATGTTTCCAACATAAGCTCTCTTTGTCAAGTTATCATAGGCATTATCTTGTATGGCATCCAAGATTTTTTGATACAATATCAAGACTGTCCACACCTGCGTGCATGTCATATCACAGTCAATAATCTTCAGACTTGAGTTTTGTTTTTGTTGCAATTATGAATCTTCATTAGATGGATTAATTCTTAGTTATTTCAAAGTATCTTTAGTTACCGGCCATCGGCTAGCCTTGTCAAGCTCTGAAACCCCCTCCTCTGCTAGCTTGTAGAAATATCTTGCTCTTGAAATCTGCTCTTTCACGAACTCTCTCCATTCATCACTGACCTTTCTTGAGAAAATATCTTCGTCGCGTAATCCAAATTTCGCAAGCTCGTCTTGAGGAAGATAAATTCTCCCTCTTGAAGCACTGAAAGTAAAGAGTTTAATTTTTGGTAAGGATGTGTTTAAATGCAAACATTAGCTGTCAAGTAAAAGTTTACGTAGCTTACTCTTCGCCCACATCTCTGAGAATGTTTGTGAGTTGATTTCCGATACCTAAGTAGAGAGCTGCATTGTATATACTTTGAGCAGAAGCTGAAGAATCCGGATCCATCCCCATTACCGGAACACTCATTAGGCCTACAGTGCCACCTGCATAGTAGCAGTAAAGATAGAGCTCTTGAAAGTTTTCATATCTGCATTTTTCTGTGTCCATTCTCATGCCCATAATCATGTCCCTAAAAGCTATACATCATAAAAAATTGAAACCCCAAATCAGACTCAAAGATATAAGCTTAGAGCCCCCGAAAAAAAAAAATCCATTTCTTAAATCAAAATTTTGAAGTACCTTGATGTGTAAATTGAATTTAAAAACAGTATCAGTAAGTGCAGCATCAAGAATGTCATTAGGGTGTCCATTGAAGATATCTTGCAGTCTCTCTTCCCATCTATCAGGAGCAGCAGGACTTAGACAAAATGCATTAGGGCCATCAACTAGCTCATCAGTCCTCTTGCACCAAGCTGTTAACAACAAAGCATTGAGTTGAATATTTAAAACTTACATGTCCAATACAACAATTAATAGCACACATGACACGATTCTGTAAAAGTCCCATGAGTAGCTTTGTGGTTATGGATTAACCAAATGTGGCAATATCGCTCATCATAATATATGCAACTTCGCGCGTTGTATAATTACTATGATTAATTTATGTAAATTTAGTAGCTATTCCTTACCGTAAACCGCCCATATGGCTTTCTGTCTCTCTTTTGTCAGCAACAAAGTTCCTGCATTAACAACAGAACTAGAATCATTTAGAAGAGCACAAGCAATAGAAGTTCACAAGCTTCATCAAAATGGTGGAAATTAAAAGTACCCAAGTAATAAGTCTTTGCATATTCTGCACAAATTTTCCTGCATCTCTCATAAGCTTCATCAAGAAACGTAGCATCAAGCTGTGGCTTGCTTCTGAAGGCACCTCCCTTGTCTAACAAATTGTTAGCCAGTGCGATTTCGAGTATATGTACATCACTCTGAAGCATGCCTTGTGTTGATAATCTGGGGAAAATGATCCAGTTTTTCTCCCTGGGGATGTTTTTGTTCAATTCAGATCTTGCCGTTGAATTAATAACTTTTTGACTCAATATTTTGCCTCTGCTCTCTCCTATGAATGGCTTAGCTGCAAGTGAAAAAGTTGAACACATTTTGCAGAAGCTTCACTTTAATTCTCTTTTTTTTTTGGCCCCCTCCCTCTCCCTAAAGATTCAGCACAACAAGGTAATGAATGTATGATGATTTTACTTGCTAACTTGCATATTATGTAAGGTATAAGCATGGAGGAACCTTAGGAGTTGTTTTAATGCAGTAGCAAGATTGTGATGACTTTTTAAATTATAAAATGATGAATCAACTTTGAAATTTCGAAGGTCATGAGCATTTTAATAGGCAAACATTGTTATTATATTTGAATGTTTAAAGATTCTGTTTACAGTTTACCAACTAAACCTTTGTTGACTTCTCGGCGCTTGCTTACTTTGACTCAAAATGCCGTATAAAAATGAATGTTTATGCTAACTAATTAATGAAGTGGGGATTCTATAAATTCAAATGGCCCATCATTTGGGCAATGAAATTGCATAATCTAATGTAATTGTCCTAAATTGCCTAGAGATAAATATTAAATCTAGATTGCATCATAACAAGCTATTGCAAATGTGTATAAATTAATATATTTCTTACAGCAATTTGAGCATTACAAATTTAATACATGGGAATATTGTATGGGAACCTCAACATGATATAAGTATTGGTGCTTTTAATAATGTTATAAATCCCTAGGTCGTCCCGTATGATCTTCTTAAAACAATGTGTAAGAAAAATTGAAATAAAAAATTAATCCACAGCTGTTGAAATTGATTGAGCTCTACAGTATGCCTGTTGCAACAAGGTAAGCTTTTTGATGTTTCCAACATAAGCTCTCTTTGTCAAGTTATCATAGTCATTATCTTGTATAGCATCCAAGATTTTTTGATACAATATCAAGACTGTCCACACCTGCATGCATATCATATCACAGTCAATAATCTTCGGACTTGAGTTTTGTTTTTGTTGCAGTTATGAATCGTCATTAGATGGATTAATCCTTAGTTATTTTAAAGTATTTTTAGTTACCGGCCATCGGCTAGACTTGTCAAGCTCCGAAGCCCCCTTCTCTGCTAGCTTGTAGAAAAATCTTGCTCTTGTAATCTGCTCTTTCATGAACTCTCTCCATTCATCACTGACCTTTCTGGAAAAAATATCCTCGTTGCGTAATCCAAATTTCGCAAGCTCGTCTTGAGGAAGATAAATTCTCCCTCTTGAAGCACTGAAAGTAAAGATTTCAATTGTTAGTAAGAATGTGTTTAAAAGCAAACACTAGCTGTCAAGTAAAATTTTACGAAACTTACTCTTCGCCCACATCTCTGAGAATGTTTGTGAGTTGATTTCCGATACCTAAGTAGAGAGCTGCATTGTATATACTTTGAGCAGAAGCTGAAGAATCCGGATCCATCCCCATTACCGGAACACTCATTAGGCCTACGGTGCCACCTGCATAGTAGCAGTAAAGATAGAGCTCTTGAAAGTTTTCATATCTGCATTTCTCTGTGTCCATTCTCATACCCTTAATCATGTCCCTAAAAGGCTATACATCATAAAAAATTGAACCCCCACATCAGTTTCAAAGACATAAGCTTAAAGGCACCAAAAAAAAAAAAAAAATCCCATTTCTGATATCAAAAGTTTGAAGTACCTTGATATGTAAATTGAACTTGGAAACGGTATCAGTAAGTGCAGCATCGAGAATGTCATTAGGGTGTCCATTGAAGATATCTTGAAGTCTCTCTTCCCATCTATCAAGAGCAGCAGGGCTTAGACAAAATGCATTAGGGCCATCAACTAGCTCATCAGTCCTCTTGCACCAAGCTGTTAACGACAAAGCATTGAGTTGAATAGTTAAAACTTACATGTCCATTACGGCAATTAATAGCACACACGATTCGATTCTGTAACAGTCCCATGAGTAGTTTTGAAGTTATGAATTAACCGTGGCAACTTCGCTCACTATAACCGATGCAACTTCGGTCATTATATCATTACTATGATTAATTTATGTAAATTTAGTAGCTATTCTTTACCGTAAACCGCCCATATGGCTTTCTGTCTCTCTTTTGTTAGCAACAAAGTTCCTGCATCAACAACACAACTATAGTCATTTAGAAGAACACAAGCAATAGAAGTTCTTAAGCTTCATCAAAATGGATGGAAATTAAAAGTACCCAAGTAATAAGTCTTTGCATATTCTGCACAAATTTTCCTGCATCTCTCATAAGCTTCATCAAGAAACGTAGCATCAAGCTGTGGCTTGCTTCTGAAGGCATCTCCTTTGTCTAATAAATTGTTAGCCAGTGACTGTCTTTCTGCGATTTCGCGTATATGTACATCACTCTGAAGCATGCCTTGTGTTGATAATCTGGGGAAAATGATCGATTTATCCTCTCTGGGGATGTTTATGTTCAATTCAGATCTTGCAGCTGAATTAATAACTTTTTGACTCAATATTTTGCCTCTGCTCTCTCCTACGCATGGCTTAGCTGCAAGTGAAAAAGTTGAACACATTTTGGAGAAGCTTCACTTTGATTCTGTTTTCTTCTCTCTCTAAAGATTGAGCACAAAAAGTTGATGAATTTATGATGATTTTACTTGCTACCTTTCAGATTATGCAAAGTATCAGCATGAGGAAACCTTAAGAGTTGTTTTAATATATAGTAGTAAGATTGTGATAACTTTTAAAATTATAAAATGATGAATCAACTTTGAAATTTCGAAGGTCGTGACCATTTTTACAGGCAAACATTATTATTATATTGGAATGTTCAATGATAAAAATTATTCCCTACCTGTTTACCAACTAAACTTTTGTTGACTTCTTGGCGCTTGCTTACTTTGACTCAAAATGCCGTATAAAAATGAATGTTTATGCTAATTAATTAATGAAGTGGGGAATCTATAAATTCACAGAACTGAAGTATTGAATTATATATGTACACACACACACATACACATATTAACATGTGATTCACGTTATAAAGTATTTATCTAAATTTTTCCCTGCATATTTCATTCAAGAAAAACTACAATGACAACAGAAGGGTAATAATTGATGAATGAACAAGAGAACTAACATTTTATTCTTATAAAAAACAAAAACATTTTATTTGAATAACACTTGGGAAATAAACTTTTGTTCAACATGATGTAGTTATAACATCGACACGTGTTATGTTATATTCTTTTTATCCCCTCCAAACGTGAGACATGTGATGATAATTAATTTATATATATAATATTGTCACATTAATTTTACTAATAAAAATAGTACACGAATTTGTATGGAATATTAATTAAAATAAACGCGTTGTACTTTACTGTGATATGGACCTTATATATGTTTTCTTTTAATAATAGTTTTAATATGTTGACTTATTCAAGGGTCCATATAGGTGTCAAGTGTCGAATTAAAAGAAAACCAAACTTGTTTCTGTTTTGATGGGTATTTAATGTATTAAAAATTAGGAAATCACCTGTTATTAACAAGGTGGCAAATCACATTATTTCTGAAGTGTCCTTACAATTGGAAAGGTTTTCTTCTACATATTGGAAACATTTCAGTCATAAGTCGTTATCAGCCCAAATATGTGGACAATAAATATCTCAAAAAAACTATCTATGAAAGCTCTAGGGAATTTCCAATTGTTTTTGTAAATACTATATATTCATGTAAATTCAAGGCACTCATAAATTCTTCTTTCAACTTATAATATTTAAAAAAAAAAGTGCAAATTTTTGTCGAGTCAATCTGAGTGCATGAAATATGGAGATTTATCCTACTACACATATAACACATTGTGGCAAGGATTGAGTGTTGAGTTAAGTTTTTTTAGTACTAAATCAATGGTTGTTGAACAACTAAAAAAAAATGAATACACAAAATATATCTTAACAATTAATTCTTTACTTAACAAAAAATAAGCTCAGCACTAAATCTTAATTCAATACATTGATGTTGCGACTTCGAGTTTGGAATCTACGAAGAACCATATTGTAAACCTGATATGAATTTTCTGTAATTATGTTTTTCTACCTAAAATTTCTATGTATTAAGCAATTTTATTTCTCAGTGTAAGTATATTTATTGCTCCAATGATTCGTCAATTGTATTCTAATTAATTAGCATTGTAATTTATCAATTTAATTAATTTGTAGAAAGTTTGTGGCCCTATCATTATTACACAATATAATATGAAGTTAACACTAGCTAGTAGTTATAGTCACGTAATTGGATAGGTAGAACGAGTGCCAATGCCACAGAGACCTTCATCTCTTTGACTCCTCATGTAGCCAGCCTCACCCAAAGTGTCCCCCCATGACTTCTTAATTAACCAGTAATTGGTTCCATCTTCAGTTGTTCCAAACCCAATAATAGTGACAGCATGATTCAATTGAGTCCCACATGCTCCATTAAAAATACCTTGCCAAATCGATTGATAATTCGTTCTTCAATGTCCCCAATGAAAAAAAAAGTCTTTTTTTTGCGTTACTTTATTCTTTTTATTAGCCTTTATGCTTTCGATTTAATAATCCTGATATGAATCTATAGCCACAAGATCCTTGGACTTGTTGGTATGGATAATCAGTTTCTGTGCCTGGTTTTTTTTGATATATTTAAAAGCAATATCAATCCTACCTTCTACACAACCCAAGTTACCATTTGATGCGCAGGCTAGTAATTGCTGCTCCGAAAGTTGAATCAGATTACCACTACTTATCTGAGTGATCCCTTCCACCGCCTCCACTGCTGAAAATGTCCAACATGATGCTGCATATATATGTTCTAGATCAGTGATATTCAGTCAAAAATCAAATGCTGACAAAAACAATGGTAAACTGAAGTTTACCTCAGCAACTTGAAGTCTAATTTTACATGGATGGAAAACTTATATTTTTATAAATCATTGGGTGGACAGTTGCAATCACATCTATTTTGTGTATGTTATGTTGGCATGTTAAATGTACATATTACTTCCGTGACATTCACATTATCAAAAGTTAACGTTTGTTAAAGTTAAGGTGGAAAAGTGATGCAGTTCATAAACAATTGGTTATGGGTATTGGAAAGAGTTTTCAAAAAGAGCAGTGATATGCATCCCAAATTTTTTATCCCAAATAATTATTCCAAATGATGTGGCATTCATTAATTGTTGTGAGACAATACAATTAATTCACTTAGATTTTGTAAAGAAATATCAACCAATTAATGAATGCCACATCATTTGGAATAGTTATTAGGGATAAAAAAATTGGGATATCTATCATTGGTAATCAAGGTGCTCAAGATTTCTTGAGCGCCTTGGTTAGAGTCCCAGCTATGACTGTAGCTCAAAATTTCCTTAATTAAGAATGATTGAGTGAAATTAACTTGTATATCGTATCTCTCCCTTGCAAAAAATGCAAGTGGAATTTATCTGGGCATGTGTTTCATAGAATTTAATGTAATATTGTAGTCTCAATGTATTTGTCTGCTTCATGCATATTGATCGGGACACCACCACTTGAACATGTGATGCACAAATAGTGATCACCACAATGATAATGATAATCATAAAACTACTCTTCTCGAATATTAAAACCATGGTTTATTTAGCAAGTTGAAGGGGTTCACTATATAGCTAATTTGTGAATAATTGAAGCAAACGTCACGGCTCCCTATCTATATATATATAGTAGCAGCAGATCTGGCTATTTGTTATCTCAATGAACATGGATCACATTTAATCCCCTGTGCATGCGTAAGTGGGCAATAATTTTCGGATTTGATTGTGCTGAGCTTTTTATAAGATTGCGTATTGGTAGTCATTGGGTATTAAAAAAGAATATGCAATTAAATTTTAACATTACACAACTATAAATGCACGAGCAACAGAAATTTAATACTTTATTCTGGGGCTAAATAATTACAGAAGAGTTACGAGCGATGTCATGCCGTATGGTAAAAACTTTATAATTCGATAATGCATGTACAAATTTATTTGGAGGGAGGAAGTCTTGCAAAATGTGCGATGAATTTTGATGTCTATAATATTAATAAGCGTCGCATGAAGAATCTTTAATTAATTACCAACATCTAGGCGTACCGTCATGCCATAAAATATAAGATAAAAATCATAAATACTTTTGACTTATAGATGGGGTAGCTAAATCTTTGAATTATTACATGACTGTGTGTGCTTCTGTTTTTGTGTTTATTTAGCAATTCTGTTTCTCATTGAAAATATATTGCTCCTTTCGATTCTTGAAAATGAAATATTGTCCTTTGATACGCATAAATATTCTCGCTCTACTTGCTTAGTTTATCGTCTCGAAGCAAGTAAACGTGAAATTTCATTTTCAAAATTAAAGAGATAATCAGAGAGGTGAATCCGAAAACAGAATTCATACAAGTTTCTAATTTCAGTGCTTTCAACTCTTGATTTTGTTGCATCTCTCGCTCTCTCTCTATATATATATGATCGACTAGTTGCACGATTTAATGTTTTTTTTTTTTTCAATTGCCATGGCTTCACCCTTATGGCTCCTTATTATTTTTCATATTCGACTTAGCATGAGCCCTGAGACATTCTTTGTACAATTTATTGGTTGAAATGTGAACGAACAATTGCGGCAAAGAGCAAACTTACATATTTAATCGCGAGATTTAACATTAATTGATACCAGGCCAAGTACATATTGGCATTCAATTACAAACACTAATAGTTTAGATAAAGATTAAAAACATTATTTAATTTTATGAAATATAAAAGCCGCAAAATATATATCGGCTTTTTGTGGCAAATACATAATGCACGTGCTCATGCAAGGGGATAGGAAGATTGAATGCCAATGCCGCAGAGGCCTTCATCTCTGAGAATCTTCATGTAGCCAGCCTCACCCCAAGTGTTCCCCCATGAATTCTTAATTATCCAGTAATTGGTTCCATCAGTTGTTCCAAACCCAACAATAGCGACACCATGATCCAGTTGAGTCTCACATGGTCCGTTAAAAATACCTTCTTTGTAATTCCGGAAGTCTGGACCGGAGGCATCAACAGCAATGGATACTGGCTGCATGCTTACAGCTTTAAGTAAAGCCTGCTCATCACCCTCGGGTACGTCTTCATATTTACTGATTTTAGCAGCAGCTTCACTCTGTGCGCCACGGCAAGTTCCTTGGACTGCACGGTACGGATATTCCTCTTCCGTGGCAATACCCTGGTTTTGTATAATGTATTCAAAGGCTTTATCCATGGTACCACCATCGCATCCGCTGTTTCCATTTGTTGAGCAGTCTACTAATTGTTGCTCCGAAAGTTGAATCAGATTACCACTACTAATCTTATTGATCCCTTCCACTGCCGCCACTGCTGAAAATGCCCAACAGCTTCCTGCACCATTTATATATATGTAAAAGCTAGAAGAAACCGCAAAATATAATACTGGCAATTAAGTCTAATAAATCATTCTCAGATGTGTGCGGTCGCGTGTTTTACAGTGTTGTAAAGGCGTGAGTCGGCAACTCAGAATGCTCTCTAAATATAGTGACGAGTGATTCCGTGGTGTAAATTTCCGCATTTTATAAAATGAAGGCGGACGGTCTTTTTCAAATGTTTACAGTAACGTCGCCTGAGAAATTTCCTATATAGTATTTGATTCACTTAATATAATTATAATTATAATTATAATTATTACCGCAATGCCCTTGGTCCTTGATAGGAGTGACAGCTCCTTTCTTCCGCCAGTCCAGGATAGTTGGAACATCTGTCATGGACAAGTTTTGGTACTTGAAGGTGGATGATGTTGTGGATGGGTGGCTCGGGCTTGGCATCTTGTATCCGGTGTATGAAGCACGAAACTCATCGTTAGTTAAGTCCGAAAACTGATTGGTGCCTAACCTGTACGTCCGATTCCCCTCCTTGTTGGCTTTCTCAATGTATTCAAGGTTCTCCTTGAATATCTGGAGCCGCATTTCCTTCTCTTGCTCGTCCTTGTAACTGCGTCCGTATTGAGCCATCCATTTTTCGTGTTTCTCCACAAGGGATTGTTCATGCATCGACCTGGAAGACACCACTTGTGATGCACAACTCGCCAGGATGATAATAATAAACATGGGAATAACATTGATCATAAAACTGCTACTTTTCTCAAATATTAAAACCATGGTTGATATTTTTTGCAAGACAATTATATGTATTGATTAACAAGTTGTGAAAAATTGAAGCACACATTCCAGCTATATATAGGAGTGTAGGACTAGCTAGCTAGTAGATGGAATTTGTTCTCTCAATTAATTAACATGAATCACATACATTTAACCCCGTAATGCATAATCCTGACGCATGCATCCCGTAATTTGTTTGTCGTACTTGCCCTCCATGCTTCGCGAATTTTCAATCAAGGTAATTAGTACCGTGATGCTCGCTAGGAGATTTTGCTAATCTCCATACTTCACGAATTTTCAGTCAAGGTTATTGTTGAGTAAAATGGAGCGTAGTTAAATTAAGTGGAAGGAAGTATTTGATTAAAACAATGTAAACTTATTTGTATTTCAATAATTTTTTTGAGAAAAGCATATTTGTTCACTTTTTATATATGTACCACATAGGTATTTAAAAAGTAAAATTAAAAGAGTCTTTTGATACATGCTCTAAATATTCTGTTATGCAACTATTTATTAGGGTCCATTGCATGGTAAAATTTCCCATTTTGGTATTAGTTGTTTATTCTCATGAAAGCTACAAGTTGGGGAAAGCCTGAATGCTTACCAATTTTCGGTGGCTAATAAATTGTTAGCTTAAGACATTTTTTTGTACAATTTCTTACATGTATCTCACTCTGAAAAAATGTATGTTGATGATCCTGGAAATTGATTGAGTAAACAAAGGTTAATTTTTACAAGTTAAATATATATATGAACAAGTGTGAGTGATTGAAGCACACATCGCAGCTATATATGCTGTACATTTAATCCGTAATGCATAATCCAGACGTATACATTGCGTTAATTTGTTTGCCGAGCCCCATACTCGACCATTTTCAGTCATGTCAAGCTAATTAGTACCGTGATGCTCGCTATGACATTGCCGACTGGAGACGTTCTGGGACTGGCTATGACTTTGTTTCAGGCTTTCAGCTAAGTTACTTTACAAAAGAGTTTATGAGCTATCAGTGTCATGCTGCTGGTGGAAACTTTATTACTTATTTTGCTAATTAATTATATCAGGGCATATATAATATAGTTGATATATATCATATATGGTGTGAAATTAATAATATAATACTTATTGACTTAGAGCACCAACTCTTGTTTTGGAATCTAGTTGGTGAGTGGAATCCTTGCGTGGGAAGATGAAGATCGATTAAGAAAGTTGAATGTTGCCTTTGGGACGGGGAATGATGGCCCTTACCTTCGGGACTGATGTTAATCGTCATTTTCCAATTTCCGCAAACCAGTCCAAAAGCTGATGAAGTATCCAATTAAATGCCGTTTTGATATTTATTTATGGGACTACGTTCTCTCCTCTCCTCTCCTCTCCTGATTAGAGCAAATAACTCAAGTGCTTATTGGTAGTTAATAAATAAAAAAATAAAGAAGTTAAATTTTATACATACACTACCACTAAAAGATACATGACAAGAGATCTCTAAAAGCTCAAATAAAGCTCAGATCAGCAGAAAATTTTATTCTTTATTTATGTATGAAAAAAATATAGTGTGGAGAGATGTTAGTTATCTGTTATACATATGCTGATGTGGCAGCCAGCTAGACTCATAGTTAGTTAGTCATATACATTACACACAAACTCAATTCATTTTCCCTTCTCTGTTTTGATTCTGTTTCAGTTTCTTAAGCAAGTTTTTAGACCTTCCCTTTGCTTCTTAATAATTAGTTTGCTAGAAATTAATATGTGTAATCTACTTGGAAGCTTGATCAATGCTACTTAGCTCATAAAGCTATCAGTTGACAGCACGACGCTGATAGCTCATAAAGCTACAAGTTGGTGAAAGCCTGAATGCTACCAATTTTCGGTGGCTAAGCTGTTAGCTTGAGACATTTTTTGTACAGTTCCTGACATGTATATCGCTCTGAAAAATGTTTGTTGATAATCCTGGAATTGATTGAGTAAACCATGGTTAATTTTGGCTAGTTAATTACATATATGAACAAGAGTGAGTAATTGAAGCACACATCGGAGCTAAATATGTTGTACATTTAATCCATAATGCATAATCCATACGTATACATTGGTTAATTTGTTTGTCGCGCCCCATACTTGACGATTTTCAGTCAATCTAATTAGAACCGTGATGCTCGCTATGACATTGCCGATTGGAGTCGTTCTGGGACTAGCTATGACTTTGTTTCAGGCTTTCAGCTAAGTTACTTTACAAAAGAGTTATGAGCTGAGGGTAGTTTGGAATTGCTGCGATAGATAAAATAAACTGCTTCTGTTATGCCCCCGGAAAAAAAAGAGAGTTAAGTGTTAGCATTGTTCTGGTAGATGTTATGCCTTATAAATGAATCTCCAAATTATTACAGTTGTGTGTGCGTGAAAAACATTATTTCCTTCATGGTTTTATTTTTCTTCAATCTGGAGAGGACACATGCTTTCAAATGTGTGTTGATAATCCCGGAAATTGACTGAGCCTTGATTAAGTATTGCTTTTACATGCATGCCGACTCTATATTAAAAGAATTAATTGGAGAATCTTGTTTATATCACTCTGAAAAGTGATTGTATTCAACTCAATTTACATTCACAAGCAATATTAGACAATCAGTATGCAAATTTTAATTCTTCACCATAAAACATGTCATTTGCGGTTTCTTTCCCAAGTTCCCATGTATTGGATTCTGAAAATCCTGATCATTAGGGAAAAATCAAACTAGCTTTTGATTACATGAGAAACTCCTTCATCCTTCCAGCATAAACTCTTTTGGTCAAGTTGTCATAGTCAATTTCATCAATGGCATCCAAAATCTCTCTATACATTAACAAGGATGACCAAACCTGCAAATCACCGTCAATCAACCTGTCAACATCTGCAGAGCAATTTCACAGGGCCTTTTATGCAAGGGGTGTCTAATATATTGAAAAACTCACCGGTCAGCGGCTATCCTTGTCAAGCTGTTGAGCTCCTTCCTCAGCCATGTTGAAGAAAATTTTTGCTCTTTTAATTTGCTCTTTCATGAACTCTCTCCAGTTATCAGTGACTTTGCTAGCGAAAACATCCTTGTCGCTTAATCCAAATTGTGCAAGCTCCTCTTGAGGAAGATAAACTCTCCCTCTTGAAGCACTGAAATACATAAAAATGAATTAAATTGAAGAAACTAAAATTTGAATAACTCTTCGCATATATATTGTGCCGTTTAGATATATTGAAACTCACTCCTCTCCAACATCTATAAGAATGTTTGTCAATTGATTTCCAACACCCAAATTGAGTGCTCCATTGTAAATACTTTGTGAATAAGATGAAGAATCTGGTGCAATTTCCATGAATACTCATTAGACCTACAGTACCAGCCACAGAGTAGCAGTAAAGATAAAGCTCTTGAAAGTTTTCGAATCTGAACTTTCTTGTATCCATTCTCATTCCTTAAATCATGTCTCTAAAAGGCTGTCATAGAAGAAGAAGAAGAAAAAAATCCCATTGGATCATTACATTTTATCTTGATTTTCATAGAAAATAGCTTTTGAAACTTGCAATTTAAGCACCTTGATCTCTAAAGGGAACTTGAAAACTGCATCAGTGAGCTAGTGCAGCATCAAGCATGTCATACGGGCGCCCATTAAAATTGTCTGGCAGTCTCTCTTCCCATCTACCGAGAACTACATAGCTCATATAAGTAGCACTGGGGCCATCAACTAGCTCATCGGTTCTCTGCACCAAATTGTGAATAGAATTTTAGCCGTGAAATTGATTCATTGACGAGTCTATAAATGTAAAACCATAATATTTTCTGTAATCACCATTTTCCACCTAAAATTTATGTATATTAACTAATCTTATTTCCCATTGTAAATACATTGTTTTATAAAATTTTTAATTGTATTTCAAATTTGTCAATTTGAACAATTACATCTATGCCACTCACATCACACGATCAATTTGTACAAAGTTTGTGGCTGGCTCAATCATTATTGTATTTTTTGTTCATTACCGACAAATCGGTTATAAATTCACTTTCTGTGTGCCGTGTCAGATGCTGGGCTTCTTGGAGATGTATGACATTCATCTAATGTCGGTGAGAGGAATAGTTAACTCACGTGACTTTGCACGCGTATCGCTTACTCCAGACGACAGCTTTGGTTGCCGTTTTGCCCAACAGACTGAGTGAGAGATTGACACGTGTTCTTCAGATGTTTCAAGAGGCCGTTAAAAGGAGCGGGAAGTTTCTGGGTTCAGTTACAAACCCAGAAACGAATGAGCTGGTTGCCAGGGGTGTTTCCTAGATGATTCTATCTGTTTATAAAAGCTCACTTGATCTGTTTTTAGGCTTATGATGTTTAGTTACACTTCGACCACAATATTGTATACTGAACGCTCGAAGAATAGTGAAATCTTTCTACTCTCTTCACAGTGGATATAGGCTGATTGGCAGCCGAACCACTATAATTCCTGGTGTTGTTTCTTTGTTTTAATTGCCTCTTTGTGTATAATCGTTGTCCTGATGGTTTTGTACAATTCAGAGGCATATCAACTTAGGTAATTAGGTTTTGATCTTTGAGATTAAAGCTTGAGTTTGGATATTGGGGTTGACTCGAATCAGCACATTGCTAGTTCAATCACATCAGTATAATATAATATGAAATTAAATGCTGATAAAAACAATGGCGAACTGAAGTTTACCTCAGCAACTTGAAGTCTAATTTTACAATGGATGGAAAATTGATACTTTTTTGAATCATTGGGTGGACCGTTGCAATTACCTCTATTTTATGTATATGATGTTAGCATGTTAAATGAACACATTACTTGTATGACATTATCAGAAGTTAATGTTTGTTAAAGCTAATGCTTTCGGTCTGTCTCCATCCTCGCTTTGAAGTTTCTCCATCGCTGTTGCCTTGTTCTTCGGTGCAAATTGCTGAGGTTGGATGGAGGAGATGGAGATGAAGGCGAAAGAGGGGACTTACCGGTGGGCAACGCAGCTAAACGGCGACGAATCAGCACGTTTAGCCAACTTCACCAATTCTTTTAAATTTAAAATCGTCTCTGGAATCTAAATCTCCTGAATCATAATTATAATTATTATTTTTCTGTTTTTTAACATATTGCAAATTATCTTGGTGAAAGTTACTATAAAGAACTGCCATGTGAGCAGATCATATAATATTAATGAATATTGTTCTGGAATCTGGTGGCTCGCAACAAGTTGTTTTAATTATATGTGTAAAGAGCATATGTGAGTCAACTTTGTTATTATTTTTTTTTTTTTTAGGAAACGAGTAACTTGTGATTAATAGAAAAAGCAGACACATCTTGTTCTGCTTTCAAAAAGAAGAGGAAAAAACTACAATTTCTGTTCTAAAGCTAACTAAGAACATAGAAAGAGAAAGGAAAAACTAACAAGCTAATCATAAAGAATATTATTAAAGATTATCATCTTCCCCATTTCCATCAGTGACAGTAGAGATTGGAATCGAGTTATTGGCTGCAGCTGCAGTCTCACAGAACCTAAACTCAGCTCCAAACCCTCAGGACTGCTGCAAAGTTTGAGAAAATTTCTGGTACTTGCATATGTCAGAATTGCTCACACTGCTACGAGCATACTTCATCGACACCTCGAAGTGTTTAACCTTAATTTCAGCCGCTTCATCTTCAACACCTTTGGGTTGTTTCCCTTTTCTCCTACTAATATCATTCTCAATGTCTTCTCTTATTGCGTACTTGCATGCTCATTGTCATATTTCTGTAATATCAGCCCCACTAAATCCTTGTGTAAACTGGGCCAGTTTTTCAAGGTCTACATTTTTGAGAATCTTTTGAGACTGGAGACTTTCTTAAACATGCTTTGAAAATCTGCAATCTTGACTTCTCATCTGGCAGAGATATGTATATCAACTGATCAAGGCGACCTGGCCTTAAAAGTGCAGGATCAATAATATCAGGCCTATTGGTAGCCCCAATCACAAAGATGGTTTTCTTGGCTGACAAGCCATCCATCTCCGACAATAGTTGATTCACTATTCTGTCAGCGGCACCACCAGCATCACCAGCACTGCTTCCTTTTTGAATGGCAATGGAATCCAGCTCATCAAAGAAGAGCACACATGGAGCAGACTGACGAGCCTTGTCAAACACATCCCTGATATTGGCTTCACTCTCCCCGAACCGCATTGTAAGAAGCTCAGGACCCTTTATTCTAATGAAATTGGCTTGACATTCATTGGCAATAGCCTTAGCCAGCAAAGTTTTGCTACAACCAGGAGGGCCATAGAAGAGAACACCTTTTGAAGGTGACATGCCAAACTTCTCAAACATTTCAGGATGCTCCACTGGATATTGAACAGTCTCTTGAAGCTCCCTCTTAACTGTATCAAGGCCACCAATGTCTTCCCAGCCAACATCAGGTACTTTAACAACAGTTTCACGCAGAGCAGAAGGGTTGCTGGTTCCAAGAGCAGTAATGTAGTGCTTATTTGTAACATTCATTGGTTGAGAATCTCAGCATCGATGGTTTCATCTTCAAAATCAATCACATCCATCTTTTCTCTAATACATTGCCTTGCAGCTTCAGTGCAAAGAGCTGCAAGATCTGCACCAACATACCCATGAGTCTCCCTTGCCACCTTTTCCAAATCCACATCCTCGGCAAGCTTCATGTTCTTTGTGTGAATACGAAGAACCTCAAGGCAACCAACTTCATCAGGAACGCCAATATCTATTTCCTTATCAAACCTGCCAAACCTCCTCAATGCAGGGTCAATAATATTAGGCCGATTTGTAGCTCCAATAACCATAACATGTGCACGACATTTCAGCCCATCCATAAGAGTCAAAAGCTGGGAAACAATCCTCTTATCAATTTCACCTTGAGTCTTTTCACCCTTAGGAGCAATAGAATCAATCTCATCAATGAATATGATCGAAGTAGCATGCTTTTCAGCTTCTTCGAAAGCTTTCCTCAGATTGCTCTCACTCTCACCAGCCATCTTAGACATAATCTCTGGCCCATTAATACAGTGAAAAAAGCATCCAGTTTCATTAGCAATAGCTCTTGCGAACAGAGTCTTTCCTGCACCAGGAGGTCCATAGAGCAAAATCCCTTTCGGGGGCTTAACACCGATCGACTTAAAAGGCTGACTGGCTGAGGGTTTGGAGCTGATATAATCATATCATGATTAATGAGGGTTCTAAAAACAACTTTGTTATTTTGTTTTGGTTGTACTACTACAATTAATGTACTGCTGAATCAATTGTGGTTATGTTTCTTTATCCATGAACATGCACTCGCATTTGTAAAAAACCAAACTCGTTCATGCTCATATTATAGAAAATTAACTACCGCATGCTTGCTTTCTTTTCTCTCTTTTTTGTCTTTGCTCTGTTTTTTGAACCATTTGAACGGGAGCCAAAGTTTAGTTGGAGATAATTAAAATTCACTCTTGCATATCTAATTTTGTGTCGGTGCTACAATGGCGTTTTGCAGTTTTATGACTCATATTATTTAGTTATTTAGTTTTTTGTTGGAGATAATTAAAATCACTCTTGCATGTCTATTTAATTGTTTCCTGATATCATGATAAAAGTATTGAGCATCAGTATTTATCTGACAATGTAAATAGTTGATGGCTTTGTGCTTCAAGCTTCCATTAGTGACATAAAAGATTAGGACGAGTTATGGTTTAAGCTTTCTTTGTCTAATTGTTTCTTCTTTCACTCAATAGTCTTGCGTGCATCCCTTTCTTGTTATCAAATAAGTCTTAATATTATACAACATTTGGAATTTGATATGACCCATAATATTTCTTCAAACTAAGATCCACATTCTTTGTTTTGATGGTTATTTGTAGTCGTCTTTTTTCTTACAAACCAAGTTGCTGATATCAACTGGCAACTGCACATTGTTGAACAGATCTGAATTGAAAAATTTATGAGATATGGAAGTTGCTGTGATTAATCTTTCCATTTGGTGTACTCTACTATATAAGCAAATCCTTCATATTTGTTATGGAAAATTTTGTTCTCATTTAAGATTTTCAAGCCGTCATTGACTACAACACTAGATTATTTCCTTAAGGTTAGACTGAAGTAAATCGAATTTTAATATATAATCATGAAATGTATTCCGCCTAGAGGTGGATATGGGTTGGTTTGGGTTGGGTTGGGTTTTAAGTCAACCCAAATCAAACCATAAAAATTTGGACCTAACCAAAATCAACCCATAAATTTTTAATCCAATCCAAACCAACCTATTTGGGTTTGGTTTGAATTTTATGATCAAAATTATAATAATTATTAGTTGTTATTAATTATTAAATTAATATTAAAATATGAAAAAAGATAGGGGATAAAAAATTTTAAATAATAAATTTAACACTAACTTTATCCTTAAATTAAAGAATAAGTGTGAAATAAGTGGCTAAGATTGAATAATTAAGCTACTTATTTATAATTAAGCCAATTTTTTCACTAGATTTAAAAGACTAGGAGGGACTAGGATAGAAAAACACTAGAAGAGGATCCTAATCCTTAAATAACCCCACCCTTAACCCTCAACAATGTGGTTGTAACTTGCAAAACCATTAATTAATAATCACTACAAAGCATAATAAATTCAACATTAAGCAACAATAAATTAAACAAAGTTACTCAACTAAATAAATAAAATTGTCAACCATTTATTTTATTTTTCACTGACAATTTATCTTGAGTTTTGGAAATTGGCTCGGGTAAATCATACTCAAATCATAATAAAATAATTTTTTACTTAAAACTCAAAACCAACCCATTTTCATGATTTACCCAAACCCAAACCATAATTTGGTTTGGATTTGGGTAAACCCATGGATTGTGGGTTTATGTCCACCCCTAATTCAGCCTATATATGTAGAGAAGAAGAATGCTATTTAGGTGTAATTTTTAATTTGTCTTAACAACTTGAGAATAGCAGATTTATTTTCCAGGCTGTTTATGTAGGATAGCTCAAGAACAACTTCATTTTCTATTTTTGATAAATAGAATGCTAGCTCAAGAACAATTTAGTTTAATTTGAAATAATTGCCTTCTTTTATTCATGTCTTTCATGGCTTATATAATCATAAAGTACAACTGAAACAAACTTATTGATCAAACCGCAAAAAATAGAAAAAAAAAACTAATTCTCCCACAAGACTCGGTCTAACTTAACAATCCTTGACTCAAACTCAACTCATGCACTCATAATTAAAAACAAAATAAGACATTGAAAATAAATAAACAAAAGACCCTTAACATATATGTTTCTTATTTTTGGCCAGATCTAGGTCTTTGGTGGAAAAACAGTCTTCTTTCACCATGAGGGAAGGTTGGAAGACTCATATACATGTGGAATTTGTCTTTTGTTAATATTTTATATCAATTCAAAAAATAAATATTCTTTAGTTAAAGCCCTAGTTCAAGTGATAAACGCCTAGTTTATATTATTTCATAATTGAGGAAGAAAATTAGAGCCCCACAATAATTTTTATAAAGGTTCGAATACTTGCTCTCACAAAGTGCTCTCCCAATAAATCGAAGGCCTATAGATTATATACGAGGATCATTGATTTCCCTTCATTCCCACCCAAAATCTTGGCGTTTTTACTTTATGGTACATTTACTTCGTGGAATGGAAATGAGATTCCAATGTTTACTTGGCAAAAATAAATGGGAATGGGAATGTGTTGGAATGCCATTGATGTGTTTACTTGGCAAAATAAATGGAACTAAGGAATGAGAATGAGAACCAATTTACTAAAATACCCATAATATTAAATAATATAATTTTCATTAACTAGATACATGTATAAATATTATTATAAAAATGATATTAATTAAAAAAATAAAATTAATAATATTTAATAATAATAAATAAAATTAATAATAATAATAAATGTTAATAATGATAATATTTATAAAAATAATTAATAATAACTAAAATAATAAAGTTAATATAATAATAAAAATAAATGTTAATAATGATAATAATAAATAAATTATTTATTTATTTCTTTAAGGGTAAAAATGTCAATTCATACCCCATTTCCATTCCCAAATTTTCATTCCCAACTCCCATGGGAATGAAATTCCTATTTTTTATTCACAAATTGTGTGGAATCCATATATTTTATTCTCATTTCCAAATTACATTTAACTAAAGTTTTATTCTCATTCTTTCATTCTCATTCCCCAAACCACCAAATAAACACACCATTAAAGAGGGACAAAACAAGGATCTTGAACTTTTTGAAACGTGAGTGAAAAGTAGCCGTGGGGGCAGAGGGTGCTTTTAAGTTTAAGATTCATTAGTTGCAGCATCAGCAGTAGTTGATGACCGACCAAATCCCGCCAGAGGCATATTGTATTTCTATTTTATTTATTTTTTTCATACGCGAAGGCGAAGCAGCCAAAGCCAAAGCCGAAGCGAATAAAAGTAACTAACGTCAGTTACACGATGCAAATCTACCGGAGTTTGCGGGCGACGTATTTGATTTTGTAATTGTATGCATGGCTCTGTTTTTGTCGACCGTGATTTGTGTATAATAGTTGGCCCCATTTTGCACGATTTCTTGTTTAAGTATTTTCCTTTCCTCCTGTTAAAATAAGTGCCCATTAGTAAGAGTAGCTACTAGTACTAGCTGCTTTTCCAAAAGAAAAGATAAAATATCCTTTCATCTCCCTCTCCCTCCCCCCGGCGCGCTGTTATGGTCATGTATTATTATTGCCCATCATAATTACATGGCACTGTATAAAATAAATAACATTTATAACTCCTGCATACATAATTAGACATAAAATAATATTATTATTAATAATAATTAATTTGCTATGCATATAATTAATTTAATTCATGTATCTATCGAAATCAAGTCCATATATATATATGAACGCAACCTCTCATTTGAATTTGGCTGACAGTTACGCAATGCATGAATCCCGACCGATATTCATTTGGCTACTGAGGACATATAGTAGCTATTATTTTGATCTGTATTTTTCTCTTATTTCTTGTTAAATAAAATAATATAATATAATGAGCAAAGTATGCCCTTACCAAAAATAAATGTTGGTATGTGATGAGGATATATATTGTATGCGTATTACTATGCATTAACTGCAAAAAACTTTAATTTTCTTTTTCTTTATTCTTTATTACTTTTAATTTGGATGCCTACACAGTGATATATTTCGTTACTACTCTTGAAGTTTTTCATATTAGTTGTAACATTTATTTATTTATTTTCTTCTAAACTCATGATTGATAGCCTTACACTTAATAAACTTTTTTGCACTCTAAACAGTATAAACACAACATTTCTTGTGATTTTTGCTTTCTATTAAAAAATATTAATATTGCATATTTGTAAAATATTATTAGTACTCATGAAGTAGAGATAAATGTGCAACAAATCTTAACTCCTGGATGGCATGTTCAATAATTAAAATCAAGATAAATGTGCCCATTATCTTGATTTTATGACTTCACACAACGAATGTCATAAAGTAAGTCAAAAATTAGTTAATCTTATTCTCCAATTTTTCTAATGAAAAGTGTCCACTTTGTTTTTCATCCCCATTTCTACAGACTTGTGATTATTTGCAGTTAATTTATTTTGTGGGTCCCACGATGCATGTAATCCACACAATATGATATGCATATGGATTAAAAGTAAGGATCATTATTTAAAAGCTTAAGTTGTATGGCATTCGAAAACGTTTCATAACAGAAGAATTTCCAACAATTGATATGTAAAGTAAAGATATAACATGCACTTGACTTTCCATGAAAAACAAATGCATCTCTACAGTGGCTTTTCATCTTTGAAATGCAAATGATGGAAAATTTAAAAACATAATAAATTAGACATCTATATTATTATTTAGAAACAAAATTTAAAAAATGGGTACTGCAAATGAGAGGTAGAACATCAACATTAACACTAGCTATAATTAAAAAGCATATCCAAAGAAAATTTGGACAACTAGTGCCAGTAAATTTGTGGTGTGCCAACTTAACATTTCAAGAAATAATAAATCAGTTAGGGCATCATCATAATTTTAAAATTTAGCTGAGGCACCTTCATTAATTTGATGAACACATTTTTATTTTTTAAATAATCTTTTTAAATTTTTCTAAAACCAGCTGCCGGTGTCCCCATCTGCTCCTAGAGTGCATCCGCCTATGATGCAAATACTATAAAGGTAAACTGAAATAAAAATTCACTTTAGTATTTGAAAAAAAAAAAAGAGAGAGAGAAGAAGAAGAAGAAGAAAAGAAATCAGTTTTGCTTTGGTTTCTGGTAGAGCCTGCAAAAGTCACATCATAGTTCACGTGTTCTAGGAGAAATTATAAAATACATAAGAGAGATTATAAGAGAGATTATGTCAGTCAAGTAAATCATGCTATAATATGTATGTATTAATTTTGAAAAAATATCAAACAAGTGATGGTTACATTAAATTCAAATACATATGTCATGTATAGATTAATTGGTTGTACTAACTTTGATGTATTCTAGTATTTCTCTAAGTGTTAGCTAACTAACAACAGTCACCAACCGACCTTAGATTTGGTTTTTAGGTTGAATGCATTTGATGTATGCGTCAGCAAATTTAATTCCTATTAATTATTCGCAATAAAAGTATAAGTTAGAAAATTAGTAGATATAACAAAACATGCATCTTGTTAGAATCAGGAGATAGAAAATGAAGCGTTTAATTTTTTGCAAGAAAACTTGCCTTTACATGAAACAATAATAATAAGGCGATATTCACACTAATAATAGAGGGCCTTTTTGGCTGTTGGTTATTTAGGGAATTTAACCATCTTGTCGCAGTATTCAAAGAAAATAATTGGATTATTTATTTTTTTTGGTCCATCAAGCCAATTCAAAGCTACCTACCATCAGGATATATTATGCAAGAATATTAGACACCATACAATTTCCATGCATCTCCATTGATAGATTAGCAACTCACACCCTCTCTTTAGTCTCTCTGCCAAAAAATTTGTCTTTTTTTTTTTTAAATAAGTTTTCATTTTTTTTAAGTGTATGCATACATATACATAATAATCCCACATGCATTAAACTTCAGTTGCATTTAATATACAAAATAATCCCAATGTTGAATCTTATAGAATCGTGATTATTTGCAATTAATTAATTAATTTTGTTCTAAAGTGTTCACATTCATTAGCCGGTTGAAAAATATTGTCATCTAATTATACCCATTAGAGACCCTGAGGCGATGGATAATCGTATTTTTCTCTATATTATATTCTATGATCTTTTCCAGATGACTGAGAAAAGTTGCAACAAGCTGACATGAAAACCCCTTCAAAACAAAAAATAATAATATATAACCTTTCATTTTTAAAGGAGACGTGCAGCATTTAAAAAATAAAAGTAGTTAATCAATCGCCCACAACGTTAACAGTGTAAAAGAAGAGAGTGGCAGCAAGAATGTGCTTTTGCACATGCACAAACACTAGTAAGTATCCTTCATTTTAGATATCTCACTGTTTCGCCTTTTCTTGTGTCTCTTTTGAATAATATAGTGGACGTAGAGAAATGGTTTAGTTTCGAAGAGACTGAAGGAGTGGCAAGGAGTACTAATTAAGGTGGAGATGGAGAATGGCTTTGGTGGTGGAGGAGACTTGAAGGAGTAGCAACCAGTACCAAGGTGGACACCGGTAAGTGTCCGCCACCTTGTTACTACTACAAGTCTTCACCGCCACCACCAAATCCTCTACAAGTCTCCATCACCACCGCCAATTGTATTCTCCATCTCTATCTTAGTATTACTACAAGTCTCCACCAGTATTACAAAAGCATCTTAGCGCTATTACTATAAGTCTCCAACATCACCACCACCAACACCAAAGCATTCTTCACTAGTCCACCTCCAGATTAATATTACTACAAGTCTCTACTGCCACCATCAAAGCCTTAGTATTGCTGCAAACAAGTCTACAAATCTCCACCACCACGACAAGAGAATTCTCCACCTTAATACTACAACAAGTCTCCATCACCACCACCACCAAAGTCTTAGTACTATTGCAAACGAGTCCACAAATTTCCACCAGCACCGTAAGAGAATTCTCCACCTTTACTACTAAAAGTCTCCACCACCATCATCAAAGCCTTAGTACTACCACAAACAAGTTTACAAGCCTCCACACCGCCACCACCAAAGTACTCTCCACCTCCACATTAGTATTACTGCAAAAAAGTCTACAAATTGCCGCCGCCGCCACCACCACCAAAGCATTCTCTCTACCTCCACTTTAGTACTACTATAAGTCTCCACCACCAATGTCAAATCCTTAGTACTACCACAAACAAGTCTACAAGTCTCCACCACCACTATCAAACCCTTAATACTACCAAACAAGTCTACGAGCCTCCACCTCCACATTAGTACTACTTCAAGTCTCCACCACCACCTTCAAAGCCTTAGTACTACCACAAACAAGTCTACAAGCCTCCACTTCCACATTAGTACTACTACAAGTCTCCACCACCACCAAAGCCTTATTACTACTGTAAACAGGTCTACAAATTTCCACCACCTCTACCTTAGTACTACTACAAGTCTCTAATGCCACCACCAAAGCCTTAGTACTACTACAAATAAGTTTATAAGTCTCTACAACCCAAGCATTCTTCATCTCCACCTTAGCACTATTACAAGTCTCCATCACCACCATCAAAGCCTTAGTACTACCACAAACAAGTTTACAAAGCCTCCACCACAGCCACCACCAAAGCATTCTCCACCACCACTACCACCAAAGCCCTAATACTATTGTAAATGAGTCTATAAATTTCCACCACCATCGTCAAAGCCTTAATACTACCACAAACAAGTCTACAAGCCTCCACCTCCACATTAGTACTACTACAAGTCTCCACCACCACCATCAAACCCTTAATACTACCACAAACAAGTCTACAAGCCTCCACCTCCACATTAGTACTACTACAAGTCTCCACCACCACCTTCAAAGCCTTAATACTACCACAAACAAGTCTACAAGCCTCCACTTCCACATTAGTACTACTACAAGTCTCCACCACCACCACCAAAGCCTTATTATTACTGTAAACAGGTCTACAAATTTCCACCACCTCCACCTTAGTACTACTACAAGTCTTCATTGCCACCACCAAAGCCTTAGTACTACTACAAATAAGTTTATAAGTCTCTACAACCCAAGCATTCTCCATATCCACCTTAGCAGTATTACAAGTCTCCACCACCACCATTAAAGCCTTAGTACTACCACAAACAAGTTTACAAAGCCTCCACCACAGCCACCACCAAAGCATTCTCCACCACCACTACCACCAAAGCCCTAGTACTATTGTAAATGAGTCTATAAATTTCCACCACCACCACAAGAGAATTCTCCACCACCATTATCAAAGCCTTAATACTACCACAAACAAGTCTACAAGCCTCTGCACCACCACCACCAAAGCATTCTCCACCTCCACATTAGTACTACTGCAAACAAGTCTACAAATTGCCGCCGCCGCCACCACTGCATTCTCTCCACCTCCACCTTAGTACTACTACAAGTCTCCTCCACCACCATCAAAGCCTTTGTACTACCACAAAGAAGTCTACAAGCCTCCACCACCCACCATTCTCCACCTCCACATTAGTACTACTACAAGTCTCTACCACCACCATCAAAGCCTCAGTACTACTACAAACAAGTCTACAAATTTCCACCACCTCCACCTTAGTGCTACTACAACAAGTCTATAAGTCTCTACCACCAAAGCATTCTCCATCTCCACCTTAGTACTACTACAAGTCTCTCTCGCCATCACCAAAGCCTTACTGTAAGTCCACAAGTCTCCATCACCGTGGAGGCGGAGAATTTTTTAAGGGCATAGGAGACTTGTAGTAGTACAAAGGTGCATAATTCATGATGATCAAGTCCAGTTCAAAGTTTTAATGGTTCTTAATGATGATCATTTACATTTCTTTTTGTATATTTGGTTTGTTTTGATTTTCTTTTACGTGGGTCTTTTCTAATTATTATTTTTTTTTAAGTAAACCTTGTACGTAGTTTCTTCTTTCTTCTATATGCATAATTCATCATCATGACCATGATCGATGGTGATCAAATCTCATTCAAAATTTTCAGTAGTTATTGATGAATGTGTATATGTATAATTCATTTCACAAGTTCCAGTAGTTGCGTTCTTGATGATACTATGTTGCATTAATTAACTTTTTTTATAAATGTTGGTATCTTAGCTTTTTGTACTGATATACATCTCTTTTTGGTCAAATTTATGTATTAATTAGCTAATAGAAGCTATGGATCTTGAATCTCATGATGAGCGTGCTAGAAGATGGCGTGCTGTGCAATCTATCCTTGACGAGGTTCGTGGCACGGCTGTGACAAAAGAAGAGGCTGTTCACTTGATCAAAGAAGAACTGGGACTCCATGATTATGTGGGTTCGTTGCTCTTGCAATTGTGTCAGAATGAAATTACAGTTGATGATGTTAAAGAGCAGTTATTGGCAGCTCTGAGCCTGACATCTTTTGGCCGAGATGAAGCATCAGTTGACGAAGAAGCCATTAACTCTCTACTCTGCGGAAGACTCAGAACGGCTCAAGTTACTAAAAGGACATTCCAAATCAAGAAAGCTATGGGTGTTCAAGATACTGTCCAAGAGGTTGTTGAGGAAGTGGAAAGAGGGAACATATCTGTCCTGATTGCTGTTAATCGTCTGAGGAATATTTAGAAGCTTGGATTGGATATCATATAACGTAAGCAACTTAATTGCATGCCTACTAAACAATATACCATGTGATACATAATGTAATGTATGCATGCATTGTTAGCTGCAAGTGCTTCGGTTTTCTTTTACTTTTTTACTGTTGGATCATGTCTCTAAACGTTCAATAGATTGTCCTTTGACAAGTAGTGGGCTCAAAACACGGAGAAATTCACATTGTTAATGCTCTTCACTTTTACTTTTCCCCCATCGGGATCCACATATTAAATAATATTAAAAACAACTCTTGCCCTTTATAACTTAGAGCATTGCATCTCTATTACTTGATTGGCGCGGACAACTTCTCCTTAATAATGCAAAAAGTCAAATATATATATGAACGAAACCTATGATTAATATGCCAAGATCTATTAATTATAGGGCATCAAAAAGTTATCGTTACCGAAGAATTTCCAACAATTGAGATAAATAATATGCATACACACATGCACTTGACTTTTCTTGAAACAATAAATTAAAGAGTATATTATTTGGAACACCATTTATCATAACTTTATTTTTCAATATAGTTTTCATGAACAACAAATGCATCTCTACCGTAGCTTTCATCATTGAAATGCAAATGGAAATGCCATATGCGCATAAAATTAGTTGAAATAATAAATTAACTTAACCCAGACATCCAAAAACAAGTGAGCAAATAGCCAAAATATAAAGCTTTCAGAGCCATGAACCATTAAAAATCAGAAGAAGCTCAGGAAAACGTAAAAATGTAATAGAATTTTAAAACTTTAGATAACCGTATATATATATATGGAAATAAAATTAAAATTAAAATTAAAATTAAAAAAAAATTGGATAGTAAAACATCAACACTAGACATTAACACTAGCTATAACTAAAAGAAAAGCTAGACAACTAGATAAAGTAAATTTGTGGTGTGCTAACTTAACATTTCAAAATATAATGGATCTGCCCTATGACTTTCCAATTTAGTGGTATTCTAACATAAAACTCTTATCAACCACTACTGGCAAATCGGCAATGCAGCAGTGGGCCACTGATTGAGGATAGCAGACTAGCTAGCTTGTTCACAACTGAAAAGATCTCGTATTCCTTTCTTTGAAAGTAAAACTTGAGAGAGAGCCTAGTTATTTCATTCCAAGTTTCCTGAGATATACACATGGGGAATTTGACAAAATGAGAAGTGACGAGTTGCTATCAACATTCAGTGGAGATGCATATGCATGGAAGGTAAAATTATATACATTGTTGCGTAATAGCATTCATTTAAGTCACTATAACTTGAACTTTAAATGCCGCTATAATTGTAGACCATCTGAGAATATTGTATGCATATGTATCAGCTGCAAAAACTTTAATTTTCTTTTTCTTTATTCTTTGTTTCTCTTGGATGCCTAACCAGTGATTGATTATATTAATTTTGGGGTTTTTGATATTAATTATAACATTTATTTTCCCCCAAACACATGATTTCTTCATTTTCAATGGCCTTATAATTTATAAACTTTTTAGCGCTCTAAACCGTAAACACAACATTAATTTCTTGCATTAATCATGTACAAATTTGTAGATGCGTGGATGGCCTCAGAGTTAAGATAACCCAGGTCTAAATTTATATTTAAACGTTATTGAATAAAGCAATGCACATAGATACATGTCTGCCACATCCCTTACATAAAGTGATCGATCACTCAGTCTGAAAGTGAAAATTAATGTAAACCAAAAAAGTGGATTAAATTCAAACCTAACAAATACCCCTAACAACTGAAGTTAAATAATATTTTTTTAATTTGAAATATATCTGAAATTAATTAAATTCACTTCTTTTGTTTTCGAATAGTAATCACATCAGAATTTGTTCGCCAATACCACTACATGTCATGCCATGCAGCAATGGCCCACGCGTCGCCGGATATGACTCCCCTTCCTTAATTAATTCAATACTGCATTTAATTAATACCAAACAAGCTTTTTCTCAATTAAAGGCCCTTTAGTTTGCAGGTAATGAAATGCTTTATCTCTTAGTCGATGTTTAGTTTCACGACCCTAAATATGGTACCTTAGTAAAAATTCTAAGCTTGATTTGACTAGACATATTCCTAGACCATTTAAATTGATGGTGTATATGTTACTCTTGTTGCATAATTGCATCCTTTTAAGATAGCTACTTTCTTTGCGATCATGATTGGAGAATTGGCTTGTCCAATTCCAATTCCCAGCCATCTCATACACAATATTAATTACTGAATCTAGTTATAAAGTTTCTTTATTTTGTTTCTCTCTCTCTCTCTCTCTCTCCGATGTGGTTCTCTTGTAATTTGTTTCTTTTCTTCTTTCTTCCATAAGCCTAATTTATCTTGACCATGATCCGTGATGATAAAATCTCACTAACAATCAAATTGACCAAACATGGCTAAATTCGATACATTTCCATCTAATTTGATCAGTGGCAAATAAAGTAAAACGAACCACTATCAACAAGAAATGAAATTTAATGAGAGAGAATACAATCGATTAAGGAAATTAAACTGCAAACAATAAAGTCACTGAAAGAAAATTTCAATAAAGTCACTGAAAGAAAATTTCCCGGCCTTTGCTTCCGAGGGAAAAAGGTTTCCACTTTCCACAAGTTCTAAACATTCCAAACTTGACTTTCATGAAACAATAAAGGGCGGTATTATGGGAATTTAACTTTTTTGTTTCGTAGCTTTCAAGAAATAATAAGGTAGTGTTTACTTATTAGATTGGAGTGGTAATCATGAGAAGTGAGAATCTTGGGACTGAGTGTATAGGGTTAGAGTGAGTGTAGATTATTTACTTACAAGTGTAAAATAGGAATCGGAATTCTATTTATATGTTTACTTTATCTTGAATTTAGAGTCAATTGTTTTAAACTACAATTTTATCCTTATTTAAATAATTATAGTTTTTAATAAAAAAAATAAATAAAAATATATATTGTAAAATAAATTATTTATTTTATTATTAATTTATATAAATTAATAATTAATTTTTATTAATTTATAATTAATTTAATATAAATAAAAATTCAAGAGCAACACAAATATTCTTATTAAATAATTATATTATTAATATTCTTAATTATGTAAATCATAATTTTTTATTAATTTTAATTTTAATTTTAATTATATAAATTAAAAATTCAAGAGCAACACAAATAAAACATTATTATTAATAATATAGTACAAAATTAATATTTTCTTAGAATAAACTATTTATTATTATTTATTATTAATATTAAATAAATATAATACTATTATTTTTAAATAAATATGATAATATTATATTTTCAAATAAATATGGTATATAGTAATATTATTAATTCTCTATGGATATAATAACATTATATTTAAATAAGTTTACTATTATTTTTTTTAATAAATGTAATATTATTAAAAATATAATATTATTTTAATAATAAAGATGATATTATTATTATTATTTAATAAAGGAAGGGTAAAAAAAAACAAGAAGAGGTGGGCTCCCATGAGAGTGGAAATCCCACTCTACATTCCAAAAATAAGTATGATCCATGAAATAAGACTCCCACTCCCCTCATTAAATGATCAAGTAAATATTAAAGTGGAAGGAATCCACACTCCTCACTCTCACTCTAACAAGTAAACACAACATAAATACATCTCTACAATTACTTTCATCAGTGAGATGCAAATGGAACTGCATAACAATAATCGAAATAATAAATCAATAGACATAAGCAAGTGAGCATACAGCCAAAATACAAAACCTTTAAAGCCATGAACCATGAAAAATCAGAAGAAATTGGGGAAATTTTAAAAGTTTAGATAACAATTCACATTATTATAGAAACAAAATAAGAAAATTGGGTACTACACATGAGAAGTAAAACATCAAACCTTAACACGACACTATTATATAAATAAAAAGCATATGCAAGAAAAATTAGACAACTAGATAAAGTAAATTCGTGGTGTGCTGACTTAATTAACATTTCAAAATATAATGGGTCTTGACTTATCATGTGATGTGATCTCAGTTAGTCAATTTATTTCTTTTATTTTTTGAAATATAGTCAATTTGTTCTTAAAGCAACAAAATTGATAAAATTAAAGATTTTGAAATTAGATAAAGGATTAAGGGATAATTTGAAATTATGGTGCGTTTACTAAACGGGAATCGGAATGAGTTGGAATCGGAATGAGCAGGAATCGGAATGGGTTGGAATCAAAATGGAGAATGAGAATCAGAATAAGTTGCTTATTTGGGCTGTAGGAATCAGAATCGGAATGGGCTGAAATTCCATTGATGTGCTTACTTTATCATGGAATCGAAATCGGAATAAGCCGAATTGTTTCAAGTTACTAAAATGCCCTTAGTTGTTAATAATAATAAAAATAATAACAACAACATTAAATAATAATAAATAATAAATAAAATAATAAAAATTAATAGATTTTAATAAAATAATATTAAAATTATAATAATGACGTTATTATTATTTTAATATTATTTGTGATTATTATTATTATTATAAAACTGATATTAATTCAAAATTAAAAATAATAAAATTTAATAATAATAATAATAAATAAATAAATAAAATAATCAAATTAATAATAATATACGTTAACAATGATAATATTAATAAATATAATAATAACAATAATTAAAAATAACTAAAATAATAATAATAACAACAACAACATTTAAATAATAATAAATAATAAATAAAATAATAAAATTAATAGAATTTAATAAAATAATATTAAAATAATAATAATAATGACATTATTATTATTTTACTATTATTTGTGATTATTATTATTATAAAAATGATATTAATTTATAAATTAAAATTAATAAAATTTAATAATAATAATAAATTAAATAATAAAATTAATAATAATAAATGTTAATAATGATAATGTTAATAAATATAATAATAACAATAATTAAAAATAACTAAAATAATAAAGTTAATATAATAATAATAATAAATAAAATAATAAAATTAATAGATTGTAATAAAATAATATTAAAATAATAATAATGACATTATTATTATTTTAATATTATTTGTGATTATTATTATTATAAAAATGATATTAATTAAAAAATAAAATTAATAAAATTTAATAATAATAATAATAAATGTTAATAATGATAATATTAATACAAATAATAACAACAATAAGTAATAATAAATAAAATAAGAAAGTTAATATAATAATAATAATAATGACATTTAAATAATGATAAATAATTAATAAATAATAAATTTTAATAAATTAATATTAAAATAATAACAATGACATTAATGATAGTAATACTAACAATTAATTAATAAAATTAATAAATTTTGATTATAATAATAATAATAAAATTAATAACAATGATAATTAAAATAATAAAATTAATAATAATAATTAAAATAATAAAATTAAATAATTTTTTATAACAACAACAAAAATTATTATTATTATTATTATAAAATAAATTATTATTATTATTATTATTGAATAAATTTATTATTATTATTATCATCATCATCATCATCAGAGGACCTATTTATAAATAATATAAAATTTTAGGTTATTTTTATAATTCTGCAGGGACTAAAATGTAAAAATGTCAAAACTTGAATGAGGGTATTTTTCAAAATATTGAAATGTTAGGGGGGTATAATTGAAAGTTCAGGGAATGGGAATCCCATTCCCAACTCCCCCATGAGAATCACAATTCAAGAAATGATTCCTAAATTTTTGTGGGGTCCACATAATTGATTCTCATTCCCAATTTAATTTTAGCAAATAAATTGTTATAAAATTTATCAATTAGGAGCACTATAATAGATCAAGAAAAAGAGGGAAAGCTAATAAGAGATACAATGTGTGTAGAGAGGAATTTTATTCATTCTAATGTGTATACAAATAAGGAGTAAAATGCCTCCTTTTATAGTGATACAACCATAAAGTGGTAAGTAATGCATCATAATTATAAGAGATAATAACCCTTAAATTAGAGAGATAATGGGAGTTATAAGAGATGAAAAGTTGCTTGTGAGGAGATCAATAGTTACTTTAATGAACATCCACATAAATTATAATTATTTCATAACACTCCCCCTTGGATGTTCATCATACAAAGAATATGCCTCATTAAAACCTTTGCTAGTAAAAACCCTATGGGGAAAAAAAACTAGCGAAGGAAAAAAAGTATACTATTCATTTGTATTTTAAGGAGGTGCAAGCTGTCTCGTTAAAACCTTATTAGGAAAAACCCAATGGGACAAAAGCCTAGTGAAGGAAAAAGAGTACAGTGCATGTAGTTCTTCATATCAGTAACTCCCCTTGTTAAATATGCTCCCCCTCAAAATGACATGGATGCTTCAAAGATCAATCATAATTTGTTATAACTAACATTACTTTGGTGAAACAATCTGCAGGGTCAACACCATCCTTTAAAAGCTTGAAAAACATATAATAAATTGGAGAAGCCATCATCTTGAATTAGAAGAATATTGTCATGTATGTAGCTTCATAATTTTGTGGACTTACTTGAATAAGATCATGCTTTAGCATCCATATCAAAGAAAGAGTGTGATATATTTTTCACACTATTTTGATATTTTCAAGTTTATACGGAACATATTTCAATTTTCAATTATGTAATTTTCCAATGCCTTTCTAGGCACAAGTCGGAATAAAAATATGGTACTTCAGGACCAAAACATATGTACTATATTTTAAAATAGAACAATTTTGAATATGAAATACTTCCAGTATTTCTATATTATTAGCATTTCACTTAATAAATTCCAATCCATAAATTGAAAGAAATTCTTTCATTTCAAGATCTTCATCATGAATTTTATTCTCAAAAGAAATAAATTTATAAGCTCTTCAGGAGTCTTTTTATGATGAAATCATCAACACATTTTGCAAAAATTGCAAATTTAATATTTAGCTTCAATAAAATCGCATAGCAAAGTGGAACAACATATCCCACTTATAATAAATCACTTAAGTGATTATACTTTTAATTTATAAGTCTAGATTGCTATACTATACACAAGTATGATTATAGCTTTATCAAGAATATATAAGCTGCAAGCTTTTTGAATTTAGTACTTCAAATACTTATTTCAAGCATTTTATCCTTCAAGGACAAGTATATAGATTCTTCAATTTAATTTTGAAACATTATAGTTCCAATTCACATTTTATTCATAAATTTTACGACTTCTGGCGTATGGACTACAAGTCCAAAATTCTTCAAATTTTTTGCTAATTAATTTCACGTTCTATAACATATGGACTTCAGGTCCGAATATTTAAGAAATTTTGGCCAATCATATAATTTGATGATCTTCACATTTTGTGATTCAGGATCCTGAAAATGTTATCATAACAACTAAATTTTTATTGACAACAATCTTATGTCAATTTCAATTTTTTTCTATTGCACCAATACCAACATTAATTAAATATTTCTCATTTTCAATTTATGTGCCCAATTGAGATCTTTCGAAGTTTCTAATAAATATGCCTCTCAAAGGGCTAAAGATCTCTATTTTTTTTTTATGTGCATGCGTGTCTTTTATAGGGCAATTTGAATCTCTTTATTTCTCACCATTTACCTCTTCAAGAGTATTTGAGATTCATTTTCTAGTTAGTACATTATGTCTCTCCAGGGACAATATATTTAATAATTTAATATAGATCAAATAATATTTTGCTATAAATGTAAATATGGTCTCTTCAGGAGCACCAAATTATTTCATTTCAACTTCCCGGGAATTAAATTTTTGCACCAATTGATCTATCACATGCTCAGGCATTCATATATTTATTTGTCTATCACCATTCGTTCTTCAAGAACATCATATTTATCAAACTGTAATCATATTCTATTTGTGAAATTTCACTTTCACATATTAATTAATTCATCCAATAATTGATCAACAATGCACATAGAATCATCTATCACGTAAGATGAGATATATCAACATTAAGATGAGATAAAGTGATACATAATAAAATAAAATCATCCATCACGTATAGCTTTCCTACCTCTCGTGATGGGATGACTTCTTCATAAAATATGTCACAAAATATTTAAGCATAAATAATGGTGAATCATGACAAATAATAAATTATTTCTATAAATTCATTTTCACTTGATTTAAACAAAAATCAATAATCAAGAGAATCTTCTGGCTCTTTGATTAATATTATTGTGAATTTTCTATAATTTGATACATAATATTAGCCTCATTTGCAAATTTATCATTGCAAATTCGTCATTTCAAACTATGTAAGAAACTCTAGACTTATTGAACTTCTAGTTCATCACAAATTATTTTGATTTTTAAATTGATCTACTTTGTGTGGTGTAATACATATATTGCAATCATTAATACTTAAATGGTGATCATTGTAATGTTGATAACTTTAGTAATGAGATGTCTAGCACTAATCTCACAATTATCAAATAACCATTCGCTTCAAGGAATGAAAACACATCACTAGTGAGATGAGACCAATTATTTACATCAAAAGCTTAATATTTTTTTCATATATAAAGAGAAACAATAGCTCCAATACACATATTGACAATCTCAATTTGCTACTGCAGGAGCATAAATGAGCAATAAAATATTTACACATATCATATGTTCTCTTTATATATATTCTTGATGATTTTCTCCTCATATACATATAAAAAAATAAGAAAATCATATATGAGCTTTCGTTTGATCTTTTGATGGTCTATTTCCTTTAAATTGTTTCAAAGAAACAAATTATCCATTTGGATATTCAATTTTCATTCCTTCAAGGAGATAAAAAAATCACCATGATAATTCAACCCTTGAACTTTTCCATATATTATGTTACTTTTCCTTCAAATTTTTCAAGGAAGCAATATGCCTTGTAATATTCATTTTGTAACTCCTTTTGGGAGATATGGAGAAGGAAATTTGTATAGTCTTACATGACATATACATGAACTTATAATATTTTTATAGTCCTTCGGGGACATATAATAAATCCTTCATGAATAAGATATTGGTGAATAACATAATAATTTTGATATTAGTTCTTCAGGAACAGATATCGAAAGAAAATTTTCATTATATATATAATGCAATCCTTCAGGGATACATTCTTAATTTACTTTCATTGTTTATAATATTCAACCTCCAAGGATTTTAATGTTCACACTTCAAGGTGAAATTTTTAATTCCAAGAATACAAATTATATAATAACAATTGAATATTAGAATAAGAAATATTAAACAATAGCAATATCAATGAATGGAACATTAGATAAACATTGTAATCTAATTCCCATAAAATATATATAATGATTAATAAAAGAATTAAGGAACGACTTCACATATCCATTATTCTTAAATTATAGAAATACATAAGCAACATATGCATATGGTTATAAACAAATTAAGATAGTTTAATTCATACCTTAGTTTGTGAGATCAAAGTAGAGATATTACCATATTTTAAAAAGGACACAAATCAATTGCTTGTGGCTAGAGACTCGTCCTGATAACGTGTTATAAAATTTATCAATTAGGAGCACAATAATAGATCAAGAAAAAGAGGGAAAGCTAATAAGAGATACAATGTGTGTAGAGAGAAATTTTATTCATTCTAATGTGTATACAAATAAGGAGTAAAATGTCTCCTTTTATAGTGATACAACCATAAAGTGGTAAGTAATGCATCATAATTATAAGAGATAATAACCCTTAAATTAGAGAGATAATGGGAGTTATAAGAGATGAAAAGTTGCTTGTGAGGAGATCAATAGTTACTTTAATGAACATCCACATATATTATAATTATTTCATAACATAAACAAAGTTTTGATTCTTTTTCCAACATTCCCATTCTCATTCCCCCAAAGTAAACACATCATTAAAGTTAACAAGACTTACAATTTTGTGATTAATGATGCAAGTTTCATAAAAATTTAATAGCTAATCAAATTATTTAGGAATAGACATTTTAATCAGGATTAATATGAATTTTTTTTAAATCAATTAGGGCATTTCATAATTTTAAAATTCAGCTAGGACACTTTCATAAATTTAAAGAACACTTTCTTAAAATCATTTTAAAAAAATTTCAAAAGCCAGCAGGGGCTTCTGTGGGAATGTAATGTTATCCTTCTAAATTGTGAGAATGTGCAAGAAATTTTATATCTAGGTCCAATATTCATTTCCCTTATTTTCAATTTTTCATCAATACCTTTTTGCAAGTACTCAGTGCAAGTTTTTAATAATTTAATAGTACAAGGCGGCAAGTTTAAATTAATTTACAATTGCAATGATTTTTCACCATGTTGTTTGATTTTCCCAATGCACATTTTTTCTTGTCTACATGTCATTTTCTTACCTCTCTTTCAATTCTAATTTAGGATAAAAATGTGGTACAATGATTGCATGTCACCACAGCTTTGTCTTTTATTTTTTGACCCTTTATTTTTTTTATTTATAATTTATTTATAAGTATTATAATAATTTTATTTTCTCATTCTCTTTTCCTCTCCTCCATATTCTACCTCTTTTTCTCCATTTAAATAATTAATCAACCATTAGTCAACAACCCTTTTTAAATAAAAATATCATTAATCAATAATTATCTCAATTATTTTTCACACCGCAACCAAGACAAAGTTCCATAACTTAAATTGAATATTTAGATGGCAAGGGTGAGGCAATATCAATTGAATAAATTAAAATAACAAATCATATCAGTTGATTAGAAGTGATTGATATCATATTAGTTTAAATTTATAGATAAAGTTAAAGTTTTATTTTTTTTGAGTAACTAATAACTTTGAAATTAAATTATATTATAGTTATTTTTATTTAAAATCCAGTATGCATATATTTTAAAGTGGCTACCAAAGTGTAAGAAAATAAGATAAAATACATAGATTTTATAATTATTTATTTAATATTTATTTTAGTAACGTCATGTCATTTTTATTTTTCAAGTTAATTTATTAATTGAATTGTAATGTCAAGTCATCACTTGAATTGTAATATCAAGTCATCACTTATTTAACTCTTTAGATTAAAGAAAATAGAGGGTTAGATGTTGATATTTAGTTGTAAGTTGAGACAACCCACCCATTTTTTTAATTGTTTAAATTAAGGGTGGGCAAATCCGAGTTCGGGCTATTCGGGTTGGAGGAAATGTAATCCGAATTAAACCCGAATATATATCCGATCCGATCTGAATATGTACGGATCGGATCGGATTTGGTGAATTTGTGCTTGTTTTTATCAAAATTTCGAATCGGGTCGGGTTAGATCGAGTTCGGGTTATTCGGGTTGAAGCAAAACCAATCCAATCGGGTTATATGCATCACCCAAATCCGATTTTTTCGGGTCGGGCTAAATGCCCACCCCTAGTTTAAATTTGTTTTTAGCGTATTTTGGAGTGTGCAAGTTGAGAGAGGAAACCCACTAAGAACAATAAAACTTGTTTTGGGGAGGAACATAAATTACCTTGCGTAGCCGGGGTGTGCTCGTTGTTTTGGCCTCCGGGAAGATGAAAAAGGAGTGAGAAAGTGATGTATGTGGTGGGAGGTCTTGACTTTGGGTTGGAGAGCTTGAAAGAATGGTTTAGGCCTGCAAAACAACAAACAAGGGTCAAAGGTCGACCCACGGGTGGCCGGCGACCATACTCTGACGCTCAAGTTAGAGTTGGGTAATCTCAGGTTCGAGAGCTTGCAAGCCCTCTGTCATAGAGGCTCAAGGTTGAAGATGACATCTAACTCTTTTGTATCTACGTAAGTTATTGCTAACGTGGAAAAAATACTCTTATTTTTATTCACATTATTGTTTAAATATTTGGAATATGCTTAAAGAAAACACATGTTAGTCATAGAGAAGTGGTCCCGTGTACCTCTGCTGCGACAATTAGGGATTTGTGGGCGTGGTAGGGGATGACAGGTAGTCCTGACTATTGGGGCAACAGACTTTTTGGACTGTCTGTAACCCTGGCAGGCAGGTGTCTCCTATCTCTCAACACAATATTCCTTTATCGATTTCTTGCTTTTTACAGCCGATTTGGCGAATCTTTTTGGTACAATATCCTCTTCGTCATCTGATGCCTTTTTCGGATATTTTCTTAATCCTTTCGCCATTTTTTGGGGTACCTCGGGTACCCTAGGAGTACTAGGGTATCTAGGGTACCCTTAATGAACAACATTATCTTGATAATTTTCTCCATCACACGAGGTGCCTCGGCTACCACGAGAATACTTAAGTATCCAGGATGACCTAACTGAACCAACATCGTCTTGCTGATTTTCTCCATTATGCGGGGTACCTCGGGTACCATGGGAACACTTGGGTACCCGAGGTGCCCTTACTGAACCAACATCGTCTTGATGATTTTCTCCATTATGCGGGGTACCTCGGATATCATGGGAACACTTGGGTACTCGGGGTGCCTTTATTGAACCAACATCGTCTTGATGATTTTCTTCATTATGCAGGGTACCTCGAGAACCATGAGAATACTTGAGTACTCGGTGTCCTAACTAAGCCAACATCGTCTTGATGATTTTCTCCATTATGCGGGGTACCTCGGGTACCATGGGAATACTTGGGTACCCCGGGTGCCCTGACTGAACCAACATCGTCTTAATGATTTTATTTCATTACAAGCTTCATATTGACACGTGGCATTTTACTTTATTTCATTAAAAGTTTCATATTGACACGTGGCATTTTACTTTATTTCATTAAAAGTTTCATATTGACATGTCGCATTTTACTATCCAGTTCATCAATTCTTCCCCAAACAAAATTATTTACAAATTTGAAACAATTTGGAATTATGTGTCAATATTTTGAAACATTCAATTTTTTTATAATTTCAGCATACAACAAGGAGTGGAGTGTTAATTACCAAACTATAACATCCTACCATTGAAACTACTCTACATAGATCTAATGGTGACAGCACAAGAAGATAAAATAGAAGCACCATGCAACAGTTGCACGGTTAGCAATTTTATTTCTCATTGAAAATATATTGTTATAAAGATTCTTGAATATGAAAATTTATGCTTTGACATGTATGAAAATTTGATTTCAAAGGAGACAACCAAGAGAATTGAATCTGAAAACAGAATTCATTCAAGTTTCTAATTCCAATGCTTTCAGTCCTGTATATGCTTTTAAATGCATGCCTACTTTATAGAGGTGGGCAGAAAATTGAATAACTGAACCGAACCGAACCGATGAACCGAACATACTCGGTTCGGTTCTATCAGATTCGGTTTAATATTTTGTTCGGTTATTTAATTACAGAAGGTGGATGGTTCCATTTCGGTTGGGATCGATGAAAACCGAAACCGAACCGTGCATCAAGCTTATGAGAAAAAGCCAAATTTCAAAACATCAAAACGCAACACACAAATTGCCTCTTTCTCATCCAAATTTCGCAGCCCACGGCATGTTCTACCATCGCGTCTCTCATAGCTAGCGGTTCATGAACTGCTAGGATCATGAACCGGTTTAATTGGATCGGGTCGGTTCGGTTCATGAACTGTTCGGTTATAAAAAAATTTAAAATTGTGTGGAACTGAACCAAATCGAAATTTGCTCACCTCTACTGCTTTATATTAAAAGAATTAATTGGAGAGTCTCGTGAATAATATCACTCTGAAAAATGTTAATTTATATTCAACTTAATTTACATTCACAAGCAATATTCGACAATCAGTATACAAATTTTAATTCTTCTCTATAAAACATGTCATTTTGTGGTTTTTGTTTTTCCAAGTTCCCATGTCCTGGATTCTGAAAATCCTGATCAGTAGGGAAATATCAAACTAGCTTTTGATTGAGCTCTATTGTATGCTTGTGGCAACATGAGAAACTTCTTCATCCTTCCAACATAAGCTCTTTTTGTCAAGTTGTCATAGTCATTTTCTTCAATAGCATCCAAAATCTCTCTATACATTAACAAGGATGACCAAACCTGCAAATCACCATCAATCAACTTGCCAACATCTACAGAGCAATTTCACAGGGGTGCCCAATATATTGAAAAACTCACCGGCCAACGGCTATCCTTGTCAAGCTGTGAAGCTCCTTCCTCAGCCATGTTAAAGAAAATTCTTGCTCTTTTTATTTGCTCTTTCATGAACTCTCTCCAGTTATCAGTGACTTTTCTAGCGAAAACATCCTTGTCGCATAATCCAAATTGTGCAAGCTCATCTTGAGGAAGATAAACTCTCCCTCTTGAAGCACTGAAATACATTAAAATGAATTAAGTTGAAGAAATTAAAATTTCAATAACTCTTAGCATATATATATATATATATATATATATTGTGCTGTTTTGATATATTGAAACTTACTCCTCTCCAACATCTCTAAGAATGTTGGTCAATTGATTTCCAACACCCAAATTGAGTGCCCCATTGTAAACACTTTGTGCAGAAGATGAAGAATCTGGTGCAATTCCCATTACTGGAACACTCATTAAGCCTACAGTGCCAGCCACATAGTAGCAGTAAAGATGAAGCTCTTGAAAGTTTTCGTATCTGAACTTTCTTGTATCCATTCTCATTCCTTCAATCAAGTCTCTAAAAGGCTATCATAGAAGAAGGGGAAAAAAATCCCATTAGATCATTACATTTTATCTTGATTTTCACAGAAAATAGCTTTTGAAACTTGTAATTTAAGCACCTTGATGTCTAAAGGGAACTTGAAAACCGTATCAGTGAGTGCAGCATCAAGCACGTCATACGGGCGCCCATAAAAAATGTCTTCCAGTCTCTCTTCCCATCTATCAAGAACTACAGAGCTCATATAAATAGCATTGGGGCCATCAACTAGCTCATCGGTTCTCCTGCACCAAACTGTAGATAGAATTTTAGCTGCGAAATTGATTCATTGAAGAGTCTAAATGTAAAATCATGATTTATCTAGTCAAGTAATAGTGTTAATTTTATGCACATTTTTATGTGCAAATGTCATTTCATTTCTTGCATAACAAGTTTCCAGGTTATTTCTTACCGTAAATTGCCCATATTGCTTTCTGCCTCTCCTCTGTCATTAACAAGGTTCCTGCATCAAGAAACCATAAGAAAAATTAATCTCAAACGTTATGCACTTGGCACTGCAGAAGCAGCACGATGTAAAATTTGAAAGGAATAATAGGAATATGTTACCTAAATAGAAAGTCTTTGCATATTCTGCACAAATGTTTCTGCATCTTTCATAAGCCTCCTCAAGGAACATAGGATGAAACTGTGGCTTGCTTCTGCAAGCATCTTCCATGGCTAAGCTATTACCCTGAGACTGTCTTTCAACAATTTCACTTACATGTAGAGCAGTACTATGAAGGATGCTTTGTTTCGATAATCCTGGAAAAATATGTGAGCTTTTTTGCTTAGGAGCTATGGTCACTACAGCTCTAGTTGCTGCAATTGGAGTCTTTTGACACATGATTTTGTCATTGGTTACTCCTGTGCAAGGGTTAGCTGCAATCGAAAATGTCGAACACATTTGATATCTTCAGGTTATTTTATCACTTTGATGAATCGAGGTAAAGACTTGAGATATAAGCAAAAGTATTGTCGCTCAAGCAATACTAAATTGAATTATGGATCTGTCAAGAATGTTTTATATAACACATGTTGCTGTCTGATGTTATGCACTAAAATCTTGCTGCATGCAACAAATTGGGACAAAATATATTGGTGATAGAAGCAGAGAAGGAATCAAATTGTATGTGACCAATGAAAAAAATTGTTTAAGATAAAGCTTCAATTTAATATTTGCAATGATTTGTCCCTCTGTATATTAACTTTGAAATTCTGTTGGGAATTTAGAGTTATGCAAAGATGCTAAATTTTGTCTGAGAGAGCAATGCGGCCAATTGTTGTTGCAAGTTCTGTCTTGTTGTGCTACTGGGCATTAGAATCTTGAGCACATTCGATACCCCCTTAAGGCTCTTGTTTCCATTCAAGTGCTTTTTGTCTTCAAGCGATCGTATTTTAAATAAGAAAATTACTTTTGGTTGCCAAATGGAACCTAAAGAACTAAGTTAATACTAACGAACGGATTAGGTTAATGTCGTTTTCCTTTTTCCATTTTTGGTTTCAAGATTTTCAAGATTCATAAATCAATCAAAGCTACGAGCATATCGAAATTCGATGTTATTAAACCAATAGTTTAGCCATTTGAAATATGAACAAGAGGTCGAGTGATTGATTTCATATATATCACACTATCAAGTGATTGATTTCCTATCACACTAATATAGTTAACAAATATTTGACATTAATATTATGTAAAATTTAATAGGCCTTTTCTCCCTTGAAACATCAAATTAGTTTTAAAGTCACGTAGATCAGCTAAGACCAAAATGTAAGGTGAATTTAATTTAAAGGTGATTTGAATCTAGTGAGATCGATATAGATTATAATATAAATTGATTGACAACAAAACTCAATCTAAGAAATCTCGGAGACTTTATTTGGAAATTTTAATTTTAGAATGGTGGGAGTTATCTCTGCAACTTGTCTAAGACAACAATTCCCATGGCCGAACCAGTATCCTTCAATCCAATGAAGTAAGAACATTGTAGCCGGATTGAGAATAAATTTGAAAATGAAGTAAGAATGTAAAGCCAAAGCAAACAATTCACCCCATGTTAATCAAAAGATACAAGAAAATTATAGAGACATTGACTCAGTTTAGCTAAATGTTGATTCATAGATGGACAAAATTACTGCTTGAATGAGTTTACTAGAATGTCATGCAAACCAAGGAAAATAAATAAGACAAAAAGTGTTATAAAGTGTTTTGAAATTGTTTTTATATGTTATAGTTATTTGTGTTGCCGAAGTCAAAATGATTGCTTAGGTGTAATTTAATGCAAATGATCCAAGAAAGTATCAAGTAAAAAAAAACAAATTGAAATGTCATAATTCTCTGATAATAATAATAATAATCTCAAAATGTAACATTATTGCCAAAAGTGCGTTTTTACTTTGAACAAATATTAAGAAGCCGCTTATGACCATACGCGTTTGTAGTCCAACGGTTAGGATAATTGCCTTCCAAGCAATTATACCCGGGTTCGACTCCCGGCAAACGCAACATTATACATAAGACCTCTGCAACACCAGGTCACTTGCTTTATTTTCTAAAAGTTTTGTTTGTTTTGTTTTTCCGAAAATATATACATCTAGATGTCTTCCTATTTGGTATCCGAATAACAGTTACATTCTTCGATCTATCTCTCTCTCTCTGAATAGAGCACAACACGAGAATGTATTACTTCTTCTCCTTCAGACTCACTGGTACTGTCTTGAAGGCAGCCAGAACCACGGCGACTTTACATGCGAGAAATCCCAGCATCCCAACTAAGAGGTATTTGGGGGTTAGCACGAAGGGAAGAACGTCATCTCCTGAGATACTACTATACTTGAGAGCTAAAAATGATATTCCTATGGCCAGTGCAATACTCAACAATGGAGATTTAAACTGATTCTGGGGCTGGCTGGAAATTGATTCTGGGGCTCGCAATCCATCAATGGACCTTTGCAGTAGCAACAGATACAAAAACCCGCTGAACCCACCAATCAGGAATGCCAAAGCAGAACTTTCGCCAATTGAGAATGATGTAACTGATGTACCAACAAGAATCAAAATAGCATCATAAAGTAATAAAGAGAACTTCAAATCTGCGTATTCCTTCATGCTTTCCTCATTAGATATCTGAGCATTCAAAAGTGAATTTGACTGTGAAACGGCTGCAGCCAAGAAGGTGAAGGGGTCGAGCCCAGATAATTCAGTTAAACGGGAAGGTCTAAGCTCCACCATGGATGCATTTCTTCCCTCCCCAAGCAAGATATCATCAACTTCAAAATCATAACAATAGCCTTTATACTGGATCTTTTCTTCGCCATCTTCTTCCAATGAAGGTTCGCAAGCATTGATGATTGTCACGCTTATGCCTCCTAATCTCCACTGACCTGACCTTAGAAACGAAAACAGGAGAGGGCCAATTATTAAAATCTACCAGAATTCTTCAGTTAAAGCTGTAGGACTAAAAGTTATTCATCAGTGGTTAAGGACAAATAAGTTTTTCGAAATATTAAACTAATCACTAAAGGCAATCACCAGAAATTTTCCAATTGCATCTAAGCTTCTATAACTCATGGTATTAAGTATTAACCGAACAAGTTATTTATCATGGCTGCACAATAGAAGTTTGTAGACTAACCTGATTCAAGACTGATCCAAAGAGCTTCAATTTTTCCCAGTCTAGGTCCCTCAAAGGTAAACTCGTCAGAAGAACCTCTTTGAAAGTGCATCCCATCAGGATCAATTGAGTCCTCTGTTTTGGTAGAATGATAAGTCATCGAACTAGAAGGTATTCTCTGTAATACTGAGTCACCATTTTCGTCTATCAAACATAAGAGTATACCGGCATTCAAATCACTAAGACTTGAGCCATATGCGTTACTTGTCTGTATCTTAACCTTAAACAAAGACCGAGATTCTTTGGGACTGAAAGAAGAAAATGTCTTTGGTGAGGTATCAGTAGAGATTTTCACTTCTGTGGCTGGCAACAGACGTTTAGGTTTTGCATAGCCCTGAAAATCTGAAGCAGAAACTTTAACATTAACTTAAATTATGCTTTGAAATTACAATATGGTTGAATCATATTACAAAACGATAAACGAGAATCAAATGTATAATATTATAGTTTTAATGAAATTAAGTTGACAGATATATTAGTCCACTTTAAGTGCAGTACAGATTTCAAAACTATGCAAAAACAAGACAAGGTTCTCCACATCAACAATGCCTCTGAGATTATGTTACTACAAGAGGTCAGAGTTTGTTCAACTAGGATATATCTTGGCTGAGTTTTCTAACAGATTGCACATACAATTTTTTACTTCTTTTTTATGCCTAACCTAGCCCAGCCCAGTTCCCATAATGCACATAAAATTTAGTCCAACCTAAAATAAATTCCTGGCTACAATAAGGATTTATGCCTCTCTCATTCCATGAGTACATACAAATGAGGGTATACAGAAAGGGCCGAAAAAGGAAAAAGTCTGATCTATACATGATTTAGTGAATCAAATCTAACATTTTTCGGTAAGCAAGATAAAAGGATCATGATTTGCTGTATTTTAAAAACCAGAATATATTTAATTCAGAGATTGCATGGCAGACTCAACGTTGAGCCTATCACCTAGTAAGCATGGGAGGTTAAAAAAAAAATGAAACCATAAGATATGCCACTAAAACTCTTGAGCAGAAAATGGTCATTCATCTGATATGAATTCTAAAACGATGCACATGTCCATGCAACATAACATTGAAGCTCCATGAAAGATTAAACCTTCTTAAAAGTAATCATGACCCAAATGCAGTTAACACAAAATAAGCATATATTAAGGATTGTGGTTATAACTAAGTAAACGCTTTTAAGACGAAGGGTGCCTGTGTGAAACTCAAAGCAAACAATTTAGCCCCCACAAAGAGTCTTGAACTCCCACTTGGTACCGAAGCCAAACCTACGAATTCCCACTTGGTACCGAAGGCAAACCTACGAGTGTCTATAAGTCTTGAATTCCCCTAGCCTAGTACATGCATTTAAGGTAAAGGACGCTCGCCTGAAGCTAAAAAGCAAATCCTACGACGGGTGCATCGCAAACAATATCTACTTGGTGACTATGCCTGACTGTTAAAGTTGTGATTGTGCTTAACTTTGACTGACAGTACAACATCACCTATTTTCACTAGCGGCTACCATTAATAAACGCATCCTTATTGAACGCTATGAATTGCTAAGATTGGACTCATTAGCTATATCAAAAAGCTGTAAAATGGAATCTGTGCTTGCGGAAAAAAAAAATTCTTTTAACCCATTATTCTTTATAAGCAATTAATACCAGCTGAAAAAAAAAATTACTGCTACTATACATTGCAAAATTCTAATAAAACTAGGGAACGTACCTTGAAAATCAGATTGTTTAGAGTGAATAAGAGGAAAGCGAAAGCGCCTATTTTGAAAGTGTAGACTACGATTTCTTGAGGACAAACGAAGTGGGATTATTGGGTTTCTCCGATTTGTTGCAGAAATGAATTGCTTTGGAGACACTGATTCCATTGATTCTTCACCTGTGAGAAACAGAGAGCTTCTCTATTTTTGGTGGGTAATAATTGTATGCATATTTTTTTAATGAATAATTATCTTGTGGATTTTACTTTATGAACCCCATACTTTTTAAATTTGTACATTTGCCTCTATATAAAAATGCCTATTGGATTTGGAGGATCCCGGTTTAATAATCTTACAATCTCAAAACATGGATCATTCTCAATACAGCCCCAAATGCCATTAATTTTAGTCAAAGACTACAAAATAAAAGAGGATTCCCTCAGTTTAGTCAGTTATAAACAATTTTCTTTTTATTTCATTACCAATAATTTTTTTTTTTTTCGAATTTTACTGGAAAAAGGAAAGGGATACATGATTGGATGAGAAAAAACAAAAGAGTTGTCGTCCTAAGTAATTGCACAATTTTTACAAAAATTTTATGTTGAGACTAAACTACCAATAACTATGAAATGAAGACGACAAATCTTCATAGTTAAATAATCTACAGATAAGTTACTAAGAAAAATACCAAATTGGCCATCTTGACAAATCAAAGCTGAAATACAATTCCCCACCAAAAAAGAATCAAATAGCAGTCGGTTGCCCAAAATTATGAATTATTCAGGGTTTGGGATAAGAAATTTGCGCATGAAATGTTTATTAAATACACTCCCAAAACAACCCAAATTCTTTTCTCTCACATAATCCATCTCCTTTTCGGTCATGAGTCCCCCCTTCCCATTTGTCTTTAACTCGTGCAAAATTTACTTCTTTCGTCACTATTCTATCTATCCCTACATTGTTGACCTCACTAAAATCAAAGCAGCCCCAGCCTCCAATTCCTTTATATCCTCCTTCTGACATGATTAAGAGTTTGAGTTGCATCCAAATTATATATATATATATATATATATATATTAAAATCTTCTCCTCCTGATCTGAAATCTAATGATGACGATGAAGACGACTGAGACGGAAGCCATGCAAGCCTCAGCAGCAGCATCGCCACCAGATATTTTGCCGACCACCATGGCAACAACCACAACAAAATCAAAGAAACTAACTCTTATTCCTCTCATATTTCTCATCTATTTCGAGGTGGCCGGGGGCCCGTACGGGGAAGAACCCGCCGTGAAGGCCGCCGGGCCCCTCTACGCCCTACTCGGGTTCCTCATCTTTCCCTTTATATGGAGTGTCCCCGAAGCCCTGATCACGGCAGAGCTCTCCACCGCCTTCCCCGGCGACGGCGGCTTTGTCATATGGGCTGACCGAGCATTTGGCCCTTTCTTTGGTTCCCTCATGGGCTCCTGGAAGTTCCTGAGTGGCGTCATCAACATTGCTGCTTTCCCTGTGATGTGTATTGATTATCTGAAGAAAGTGATTCACCCTCTTGAATCAGGCTGGCCTAGGAGTCTTGCGATCATGGTATCAACTTGTACACTATCATTCTTGAACTTCACTGGCTTGACAATTGTTGGTTACGTTGCTGTGTTACTTGGGTTAGTTTCACTTTCGCCTTTTATAATAATGTCACTAGTTGCAATCCCCAAAATTAAGCCACATAGGTGGTTGAGTTCAGGCCAAAAGGGTCTTAAAAAAGATTGGAATTTGTTCTTCAACACCCTGTTTTGGAACTTGAATTTTTGGGACAATGTTAGTACATTGGCTGGCGAAGTTGATAGGCCACAAAAGACATTCCCTGTGGCACTACTCGTGGCTGTGATTTTCACTTGCGTGGCTTATTTGATCCCACTTTTTGCTGTGATTGGTGCTGTTAATGTGGATCAGAGTCAATGGGATTCCGGATTCCATGCCATTGCTGCTGAGATGATTGCTGGGAAGTGGCTAAAAATTTGGCTTGAAGTTGGGGCTGTGTTATCAGCAATTGGGTTATTTGAAGCTCAATTAAGTAGCAGTGCATATCAAATTTTGGGCATGGCTGATTTGGGATTTTTGCCTAAGTTTTTTGGTTTAAGGTCCAAGAAGTTCAACACTCCTTGGGTGGGCATATTGGTGTCAACTTTGATAACACTAGGGGTCTCATATATGGACTTTGAAAGCATAGTTGCATCAGCAAATTTCTTGTACAGTCTAGGAATGTTATTGGAATTTGCATCATTTATTTGGCTAAGAATGAAGAAGCCACAATTGAAGAGGCCTTATAGGGTGCCAATGAAGTTGCCAGGTTTGGTGATTATGTGCTTGATTCCATCTGGGTTTTTGGTTGTGATAATGGTTGTTGCCACAAAGATTGTTTATTTGGTGAGTGGGTTGATGACTTTGGGAGCCATTGGGTGGTACTTTTTTATGAAGTTTTTGAAGGCTAAGAATGTGATTAAGTTTAATGATGGTGGTGAAATTGAAGAAGGATGAGGTAAAGCTCTTTGATTTAAACATGTAATTGACTTTATTTTCATAGAACAAACAAACAAACAAAAAAAGATATTATGTAGACATATAGAGTGAGGCTTTTGGCTTTGGGCTCTATATTCCTACTCAAAAGTAGTACATAAAAGTTGTTATGTGGTCATTTTTTTTTTCCCTTTTTTTTTTATTTATAAATGTAGGCAGTTTGCCTTTGGTTGTGTACTTCTTAAATAAAAAACTAGAGTAGAAAAAAAATACATACACTCTACGTTGATGTAATCTTTCCCCTTTTTTCTTTTTCTTTCCTCTCCCCAAATATATCTAATTAGTAATTTCTCTGTATGCTATGAATTTGGAAAAAAAATTATTCAGTATTTTAATTACAAGATGCGAGACAATTGATTTTTACCATGAGCATGAAGTTAAGGTATGTATTTTAAATTATGGGACACATGATCCAGCAGTCAACGATTGTCAGTTAAGTAGTAAATGTCACATCTCTTAGGATATTAAATATTTACATTTATTAGGACGGAAATCTACTAACCATTACTTAAGAGTTATAAAATCAAAGCTTTGGGTCCGTATATCAAAACTTTTGGTCTAAACAAACAAAACAAAAAAAAAAAATATATATATATATATATACACACTTGAAGACTTTGAGCTTAGCCGTGTGAAGGATTACATGAAGGTCGAAGACTCAATTATTGGCAGAAAATATATATATATATATATATATATATATATATATATATATATATATATATATAATTTATTCTAATTTTACTTTGGTAAATGTAAAGCAGTAAAGCCGACAGGATAAGATTGTCGAGATTCTAAGGAATATGATTTTATGGGTCTTCCTAAATTATTCTTCATGTAATTTACACCCTTAATAAAAAAAAAAATATGAATCTCACAACTTATTACAATTTTTTATATTATTTTTAAAGGAGTATAAGTTACATAACTTAGAAATTGCCTGATTTCAATTGCCAACATTGATTCAATTAAAAAATTTAAGTAGCCAACATATAATCATTTAATGGTGTCATGATGTGAATCCCTTTCATTTTAATGATTGAAAAATTAAAAGTTCGAATCACGCTTACTTTACAAATTTCAGAATTTGGTTTAAATACTAATAATACAGACGCAAATGTAGCAATACTTAATTCATTTAAAACACTATCCCGAGGGTTATTCATATTAAATGCATCTTATTAAACTTAATCATTGCATGGTCTAGATATATTTATTTTCCAAAAAATTAATAATTAAGAAAAATGTGCCGACATATAAGAAATTATAGCAATTACAACTTTACAAGTAACTAAATACTTTGTGGTGTTGCATAAATAAAAAATTTTAAAAAAAAATGCTTGTGGTTGCATGAAAATTTGCAACGTCCATGTGATGTGGACCACTCAATGCCATCATAATTGGCCACACTAATTCAACAAAACAAACCAACCAACCGAATAATACAATTCCCAAGCAAACAAAAATTTGGAGCAAAATATCTTCCAAAGCAATGGGGCAAGAGCAAGAAACTATCTCCCAAGTTCCCATTCTTGAAGATCATCAACAACAACAATCAAACACAACCATAACCTCCAAGAAGTTATCCCTCCTCCCTCTCATCTTCCTCATCTACTTTGAGGTTTCCGGCGGCCCCTACGGTGAAGAACGTGCCGTAGGCGCGGCCGGGCCGCTCTTCGCTATCTTGAGCTTCCTCATTTTCCCCTTCATTTGGAGCATTCCTGAGGCCCTAGTAACTGCTGAACTTGCCACAACTTTCCCTGGAAATGGTGGCTATGTCATTTGGGCTCACCATGCTTTTGGTCCCTTTTGGGGAGCCCTTATGGGCTCCTGGAAGTTCCTCAGTGGTGTCATAAACCTGGCCTCTTATCCAATTCTTTGCATTGACTATCTCAAATTGGTCTTTCCAGTTTTTGCTACAGGTTTTCTTCACTACCTTGCAATTTTTGCTGCAACTTTAGTCTTGTCCTTTTTGAACTACACAGGCTTGGCTATAGTGGGTTACACAGCAGTCACTTTAGGTGTAGTTTCGCTTTTACCATTTCTGCTTTTGACTGTAATTGCAATTCCCAAGATTGATTTTATACGATGGATTAGCTTAGGCCAAAATGGGGTACCAAAAAATTGGGCATTATTTTTCAATACCCTTTTTTGGAACTTGAATTTTTGGGACAACGCAAGTACTCTAGCGGGTGAAGTTGAGCAACCCCAAAGCACTTTCCCAAAAGCACTTTTCTCAGCTGGGTTACTCACTTGTGTAGCTTATTTGCTACCACTTTTAGCTGCCACTGGGGCTATACCATTAGATCAAGAAAATTGGGTTGATGGGTATTTTGCTGAAGTAGCTGATATTATAGCCGGCAAATGGTTAAAAATTTGCGTAGAAATTGGTGCTTGTTTATCAATTATTGGACTCTACGAAGCTCAATTAAGTAATTGTGCATATCAAATTTTAGGCATGACTAATTTAGGACTTTTGCCAAAAGTTTTTGGATTAAGATCAAGTTGGTTTCACACGCCTTGGGTTGGAATTTTCATTTCAACATTAATAGCCTCAACGGTTTCTTATATGAATTTCGCAAATATAATTTCTTGTGTGAACTTTTTGTATAGTTTGGGAATGTTACTAGAATTTGCATCATTTTTATGGCTAAGGAAAAGGTTGCCTGCAATAAAGAGGCCATTTAGGGTGCCAATGGGGATGCTTGGTTTGATTTTCATGTGCATAATTCCATCTGGGTTTTTGGTTTATGTGATGATTGTGGCTACTAAAATGGTCTATATTGTGAGTGCTTTGTTGACTTTTTTTGGGATCTTTTTGTACTTCTTTATGAAGTTGTGTAGATCAAAGATGTGGCTTGAGTTCAATAATGTTGAAGAAAAGTTGGATTACGAGGATTTAGATTAGGTTTTCTTTTTTTTAAGATTTTTTTAGGGGTTTCTTTTGAGTTTTAGAAATGTTTCAGTTGTATGTCTATATTAGTTTTCTATACAGAAAATTAGAATGAGAATCAATGTTGGAAACTTTCATTGAACATATAAAGGAGGATAACTGATAATTATATTATTAATGCTTTTATTGTGCTGAAGAAATAACGAATTATAAAAAAGTAGTTAAATATTACGTAAAATGTGTTGTTAATAATGGTGAATTTCAAAATCAGAGTATGTTTTCAATGTTGTAACATTATAAAGTTGACTATAATAGACAAGCTTAAATTATTTACCCACGTCTTTTTAATTTTTTTCCCTAACATTCTCAAACTTATACAATGTGCCCAAACAAAATCACTTAATTCAAAATGCAATTAACTTAATAATTCATATCAAGTATGATAATGACGATCATATATTGATATTTATACTAGGGTTATGATATTAAAAAAAAAAGGTTTACAAATATGTAAAATACAATTGTACTTTTGTTAAAACAGTTAGGCTAAAATGGTAACGTAAAAGTGTCGTTATTTATTATAGTGAATTTATTTGATAAGTGTTTGGGGAATAAATGGAAGTTTGATAATGAGGCACCATGTGTCGATATGAAGTATCATAACTATAAGTGATTATCGGGAGGTATCTGACCAGCACTGGGTAGCATAGGATAAACAGAACGGTACGCAAGGTACCCCATATTAAAGGGAGGATGGCTGAAGAAAATGTCTAATATGTCGATTATGTGAGATGTCACCATTGCCCAAAAGAGAATATTTAATTTGGCAGGACCAATTAAGGAATACTCTACTGGAAAAAGGGAGATAGCAAGCTGTCACACCTGCAAAAAGCAAAAGATAGCGACAGTGGCCCTCAGCTGCCACACCAAAAGCTGCCAAAGCAGCCTTAGCAGAGGTATCCTAGACCACCTTATAGCGTGCACCACATGTACAAGAAAACAAATCATGACAATATCGCCCTCCTTGTTCCCCAAGCATGCTCCTAAAGGCCCAAAAATCATGATAAAGGTAAAAATGACAAAAATATCTTGAAAAGGTCAACAAAATCACCACTAGAAATACGCTACGTGGCAAGGCAGCCAAAGGACTCTATATAAAGACATTAAGGTTATACTTTTCTTATTCATAACAAAACACACATACACACTAAAAGGCTGAGGTCTTTTTCAACCTCCAGCCACTATTTTAGAGAGCTTGCAAACTCTTAAAGCTATAAATAGTTCAAGTAGCTGACTTGAGCGTCGGAGTGTGGTCGCCTGTAACCACTGGCTCCATCTCTAACTTCCTTGTGTTATTTTGTAGGTTTAAAAAGCATCCTTTCAAGTTTTCCCAACTCTGATAAGATTTCTCACCATAGCCATCCCTTTCCTACTCTTCTTCCATCTCCAAAAGAGCCTAAATCAACCCACACATCCCAACTGAGTAAGGTACCCTTCATCTCAAAAACAAATCTATTGTTCTTAGTTAGGTTTTGGCCTCTTCATCCTACACCCCAAAATCTACCTAAAACAATAAGTTGCACTTAAAAAACAACCCCACATTTGTTATTAAAACAACAGCCAAATTAAAAGAGAAAAATATTACCTTTAATTTTTTAAATTAGTATTTTTTTTATATGAAGTTGTGCAGATAAAAGGTATTAAGAGAATTTTACAATAAAATTTTCGAGTTGATTCCAATATATAAGGAGAAAAGTCAAATTAACATGGATATATGATCTATAAATAAAACCATGACATACACCTGGAAATAAAATAATGAACTACAACTGAAACAATAATTAATTGACACAAATAAACGAGCACTTATTATATTCAGAACAAGATACCTTAATTAGGCTAAGTTACATTTGAAGTAACTTACATCCCATGTAAAAAGTAGTGGGTCTCACTACCATGTTACTAGTTTTTGTATCATTTTATATGGAAAATAAGTTACTTTAAAAGTAACTTAGCAAAACCCCCTTAATTATGATACTATATTACATAAATAATTCACCAAACCCCACTACTAAGCTGACTCCATTGAAAATTTTAAAATCATTTTAATCTCTTTTTTTTACATACACCCCGGCATATAAATTTTTAAAGAATCTAAGTAAAAAGGAAAATAAACTCTATTTGTCTATTTAAATTTTTGAATATTGAAAGCAACTATTGGTTGCTTCCAATTTGTGCCATGTATTATTATCATACATTTATACTTATACAAAATTAAGTTTTATTTAAAAAAAAAAAGAAAAAGGAGCGTCGTCTTTGCAAACAAGATATATAATCTTATTGTTTTGAACATTTTTTGTTCATAGACCAAAAAACAAAAAAAAGGTAAGGCTTTATATTCTTAGCGAGTTAAAAACAATTATACAAAGGTGACATGTAACTTTTTTAAAATATAAATAAAGAAAATAAAAAATAATTGATTTGATTGATTTATATAGTATTTAAACCATAAGTCCATATATAAATCAATCCAATAACATAGGTTTTTTATTTTACAAGAGTGGTGATAATTGAGTTTGACCACCCCCTCCCTCCCCCCAATTTTACTTCACCAAGCCCCACTACCCAGCTAACCTCATTGAAATTATAAAATAATTTTAATCCCTTTTTATTTCATACACCTCACCGTATAAATTTTTACAAATATATATATTTAAATAGAAAATAAACTAATCTTTCTCTTTCTCTTTGTATCATTGGTGCCTTTCAAAAAAGAAAAAAAAGATTTGTCATTAGTGTGTAAACAATATTTGTCAATGTATATGATAGATGACTCGTCGTTTATAGTTTCATTAAAGAACGACATATCACTCATGTAATAAGATTAAAGATGACATGTCGTCTGATACAGTCATACAACCGACAAATGTAAATAATATGTGCCAGTGCATCCTCTAGATGACCCGTTTTTAATAAGTAATTACACATCGTTTATGTAACAAGAACATAGACGACATGGCGTCTTTTAGATTTCTTAATAAATGATGCATCATCTATTTTGTTGAATTCCACATGTTTTTAATAAAAAGTTTTAACAAGTACATGAAATAATAATCATTATAATTGTAATTGTTAAAAAAAAAGTATGAGTGAATCCAATATTTGAGTTTCAATTTAAGTACCAACTATTGTAGATTACTCATTTATTAGATGATGAGTTTTATAATATGTAAAATTACTTATTACCATCCAACATATATGTTACTCAATTTTGATAGTAAGTACAACAATAATTCTAGTTACAAATATAACTATTAATTACAATTAAAATTATAATTATGATTATCGTAACAATAACAAAATAATAACCTTCGGTCATATAAATATACCTTTGCAATAGGGGTGTTCAATAGCAGCCGATCCTTGGCCCGTTAACCATACTCTAATTTTTAGGGCTTTGGCTCAAATTTAAAGAGTCAAGCATCGTGTTAGGGCTCAAGAAATCATGATCCAATTGCATTCGGATCAGGGTTAGAGTCTTACCGAAAAGTCCTGACTCGACCCTGAACCCTTAAATTAATTTTTAAAATAAAAAATAACACTTAAAAGTTACAAAACACACACACTGCACACGTGGTCACAATTGCACTTTAAGTATATTTATCTCTATTTCATATTAATTTAGTTATTTTATATTTGAATTATTTACTTCTTGTTAGTTTGGTTAATTTGTTAATTTGATTTGATTGTTACATATTACATTATTGTTAAAGCCAAATATAAAATAATTTATTAAATTCCTTAAAAATAAATTCAACTTAAAAATAGAACAATAACAATACAATATCATTAATAAAGAATGATTAATAGTGGTCTTATTACAAAAAGAACTAAAAATTAAAAAAAAATCAAATCAAATTAACAATCAAATTGAAGAGACTGATTTTTAAAGGGTTAGGGGTTTTTCATTTTATTTGTAGAGTTGGTTTAGGATTTGGAATGACTCGAGCCTGGCCCAACCCATTGTCAAGCCTAAAATAAATGGGCACTTATAATGGTCAGAACAATGAAACATTACTACCATATTACGTGAATAAATCAAGCTAAATTTTTTTAGTTTAAAAAAAGAAAAAACCCAAAATACGTCGGCTATTCTTTTACATTTTCTTTTATAAAACAAGGGAATGCGAATAAGATTGATTGATTCATTTTGATCGACAATAATGCTTGAAACTTGAAAGTTTCTTCCTTCAGCCCCACTTAAAATTTTACAAATTGAACGTCATTTCAATATAATGCAAATTATTGTCAATACGAATATTGTTTTGTTATGATCTTGGTGGATATTAAACTATTTTCCTTTTTGTCTTCCGTCGGAAGCATTAATTATGATAAGAAAAGAAAATCTTTCATTTTAACGATTTTTTTAGCTAATCATGTCATTAATTATTGTTGGGATTTTATTTGTAATTTTAAATATGAAATTTGTCGAAAACCTTGAATTCAACCTTGGTCGGGGATCCATATTTTTTGTTCATGTTCATATGATCTTCGGTTGAAAAGCTTTAAAAAGCATGCGAAAAATTATGAAATTCCTCTCCTAAAAATCTTTTAAAAAACAAGTCAAATTTCTCAAATTGATATTTAGAATAATCTGTGAAAGATAAAAATAAATTATAAATATTTTGATTGAACAATTAACTTAACTAAATAATGTTTTTATTTTTACTTTTTAATCTTGTTCAATTGGTTCATTAGTTCACCTCTAGCCTTGACAGTAAAAAGATCACGAGCTCAATCAAATTTAAGAAAATAGATTTAATTTGGGGTGAGTTGGGATTTTATCAAAATCTAAGCTTTACAAATTGTGTTCAAACTATATTTCAAGTGAAAATAACTATACTTTTCAATAATAGCAAAAGTAGCTCATTATATACAAAATTGAGATCTCAAGTCATATGAAAGTACTTCATTAATAGAATAATCATAAATTTAACAAGTTATGATATATGACAATTAACTAATAATAATAGTGAATTATTCCTTACCTTTACTGCTAATCATCTCTTAGGGGTTGTTTGTTAAATATTTAAAATTTCAGACATTTTTTAAAATTTACTTGTTTATTTTTTGTGACTTATGTTTAATTTTCAAATATTTACATCTGAATGGAAAAAATAAATTTTTGTGACTTTTACCTGAATGGAAAAATGTCTGGATAAGAAGTAAATATTATATTAAAATATATATCTATAAAAATATATTTATTCTCTAAACTATAAAATTCAATCCCCTTTTTTTGATTTGATTTGTAAGAATATAAATATCAAATAATTATGTTTAAGATTTTTTTATTTAAAAAACAAAGAAGATGTTACTTATATTCAGATATTAAAAAGAGAAAAACAAACATGTCATTAAGATATTCATATTCTTAACATTGGGTGTGTCGTTGTATTTAGTAAATACTAATCGCTGCGACTCAAAATAAACTAATTAAGTTAATTTAATCTCATCCTTGTATGATGAAAAATTATAATATTTTTACTATTTTTTGTTAAAATCCTTATATAAAAATCATATTTACTATATATTATCAACTTTTATTTTAAAATTATAATTTTTTTTCCACACATCTCCTCTTGAGTATCCTCTTATATGTCATTGGAGCAAAAGTTATTATTTAAGAAAAGATTTTCAATTGAGATTCAGTATATACAGAGACAAATTCTTGATACTTATAATTTTTTTAGATAATTATATTCTTTGATTATAGTGACTAAATTGTATTTCATCATAATATTATTATCAAAAAATGAAGTTTTATATGATAATTTTTTTTAAAATAAACGAATTTCGGTAATTATTTCACCAAACCTCGACTGTTGTCGACTCTTTTTCCCCCATAAGTTTGTAAGGAAGAGAAATGCTGAAGAGCATGAAACTGTCGAGAGAAGCCTGCACAAAACGGGAAGGGCGTCATTTCGTCTCTTGGCATTCGTGCTTCAGCATTTCGCAACTGTGGCGTGATTTTAATATTTATTTGGCTAAAAAGCTAAAAGCTTTTGACTAGCTTTTGACTAACTTTTGACTGGAGCATGGTTTAAGTGAACATCACCCAGTGCCTGCATGTGAACATAAAGCTTTTAATATAAAGTTTTTAGATCACGTGAACATCACAGCTTCAAGTCACAATTCACACAAACAAGTCTGGCTCTTCTCTTGGATCTTCCTCAGTTTCTCAGCATAGCACTTCTACTAATTTTTTTGCTCAATTGTTCGACATATGCCAGTGTCAAAAACGTCGATGATGATGTCATCGGTGTATTCGAAGTTTGGCCACAGTCCGAAGCTATCGGAGAGGCCTAGGAAGTGCGGGGTGCGGATTGTGTGGAGGTGGCGGGGCTGGTCGGGGATTACAGAGGATTTCAGGGTGCTGACGTAGGATCTCGGCCTGGAATGGAGTCAAGTGAGTAGAGAAGCCGTTGATGACTTTGCTGTACGTATAGAGGAGCTTCGATGGTTGGGGGTGATTAGGTGATGGAGGCAGGGATTGGATGATAGAGCTGTACCATTCGTGGTGGGAGGAGAAGGGTGCTGGCTTGTGGGATCTTGACATGTAGATGATGAATGTTTGTGGGCCGTCTGATAGTGCAGACGAGGGGATTGTTGGGGTGAGAAAGAGGAAGAAGAAGGGACAGATTACAAAAGAAATTGCCATGGAGAGAGGGGTTGTCTATTTGGTTCCTGTGAAATTGGAGAGACAACCGAGGGATAAAGCAAGACAAATGGCAACCATGTACGTCCACGTTAGCTTAAGACAAAAAAAATTGATGAGAAATGCGAGAGATCGAGAAGGAAGAGGAGAAAGAAGAAAGAAAAAGAAGAAAAAAAAAGTTAGAGAAAGCTTTCTTTTTTTATATAAATAAAAAAAAAATTTATTTGGCGTGAAAGTACCACGACTGCCGTTTCGTACAGGCTTCTCTCTCGGTAATTTCGTGACAAATAGCAAAACTCTTGTAGGAATCTTCAAATTGAAGTCTAGTCAGCAAAACAAAAATAAATAAAAAGAGAGTACCGTCATCCACTTATCGACCACGTGTCAATCTCTTATCCATTTTGATTGATCATATCATCTACGTGTCACCCTCTAATAACTATGATTCATCACATCGTCCTGCCTAGTGCCTACCTTCGACTTAGTCGGGACCCACCTGCCCCCAACGGGCAACGATCATATCACATCAGACAGTCTCTCTAGTTTGGCTTATCCAATCCCGGTGCCAACTAGTCAAACATTAACTATAATATTATCTACAATTGATGGTGCCAAAATTTGTGCCCACAACATAAGGAGGATTAGGTAGTTTTATTAAAATTCTTTTACCAAAAAAATATTTACAGTAATACTAAGTTTATACTTAACATTAATGTAAAACTAAACACTTGTACCATTAAATATTCAAATTATTAGACTTTTACTTCACAGTTCAGTAATTGTTACTTCTTCTTATGTAAATTGAGATCGAAGATTCGAGTTCTTTATGTATAATATGAGAATATATTCTCTCTTTATTTAAATATGGACATTTAAAAAAAATAGAATAATAAAAATATAAAATTCTTTAGACAATATCTGATTCAGGATCTAACCAGCATATAATAACTAAATTATATTTAATACTTATTAGTCTTTTATTCTAGTATCTTAATATTTATTATCTCTAACATTACCTTAAATTTCAAATTGACACATCGTTACATGACAATTATTATATGGTTCAATATATTTTTATAGCTAATTTTTTTTTTTAATTTAAGTGTTCATATAACAGTGTTATATTCAATTAAATCGAAAAGAATAATCCAATTATTTCTATTGACCAATTGAATATTATTTTCATCATAAAGTCTATTGAAATAATCCAACTTTTCAATTCCCTTGAATGGAAATATATTGACTAGAAAAGTTTTGTCAAACCCTTAAACATTAAGCTGAACTAACAAATTCATTAATCTCATTCAAATAAATAAATAAATAGTAGCCTATTCATAACATTTTTTTCTTTATGTAAATGACTCGAGAAATTTTATTAATGAGAGAAAAAGACGAGAAAGAATGTTGTATAAGAATAAAAGTTACTTAAACTTATACTTTGGCAGTCCACAAGCATCTTTAAAAAGACATTTTTTAACAGAGATTGCGAATCATCATAGTTCATACCATACAAAAATCATTATAAACGGTTCCTAAAAGGGTAAAATTATCTGTAACAGAATTTCCTTCACGATAAATATGAGAAGAATGGAAATGAATCCCCCAAAAAACAGTCATATTATTAAGCCATTGAATTTAGTGGTTTAAACCTATGAGACAAAAGGCACGCAAGTGTAGCACGAGAGTCACTTTCCAACCATATCATCAGTCCACCTCTTCGAAATTTTTAATCTAAGTTTTTACTCCATAACATTTCAATTCATTTGAACGAATATATTCAAAAAAAAAATCAATTAAAATTTTGCTATCCAATTAGACTACGCTATCTAGCTCCTTCATAGCACCTTGCCACGTGGCACCAATCCATCTTTAGAACAGTTTCTAGTTATCTAACGAACTTTCTATAAATAGCCGTTACACAATTCGCCACCCAATTGAGACCAAAAACCAAACAATGAAAATGGAATGTTCCGAGTTCACTGAGTTAATACCGATTCTCCCTGAGGAACTCAGCCTCGAGTGCTTAACTCGCCTCCCTTACACCAACCACCACCTCGCCTCCGCTGTCTGCCGGCGCTGGCGCCAACTCATTCAAAGCCAGGACTTTTATTACCAAAGAAAAAATTCTGGGCACACCCACAAAGTTGCCTGCTTGGTTCAAGCTGAGAAAGAATCAGACGGTGGGAAGAAACCGGGCGAGTCACCGAGCTATCGACTCAGTGTGTTCGACCCGGTGGATAGGGTATGGGATGGGATTGACCCGGTACCCGGGTATCCGAATGGGTTGCCACTCTTTTGTCAGTTGGCGGGTTGTGAAGGTCAGCTTGTGGTGATGGGCGGGTGGGACACGGCGAGTTACAACCCGGTCACCGACGTTTCGTGTACGATTTCCGGATGCGGAGGTGGCGGAAAGGGAAGGATTTGCCGACGAAGATGTCGTTTTTCGGGTGTGGATCGGCGGCAGATCGGGTCTATGTTGCGGGCGGGCACGATCAGAATAAGAACGCGTTGAGGACGGGGTGGTTCTATGATTTGAGGCGGGACGAGTGGAGTGAGTTGACTCAGATGAGTCAAGAGCGAGATGAGTGCGAGGGGGTGGTGATAGGGGATGAGTTTTGGGTGATCAGCGGGTACAACACTGAGAATCAAGGGGCTTTCGATGGAAGCGTCGATGTTTACGGGTTCAGATCGGGTCAATGGAGACGGGTGGAGGGGGTTTGGGAGGCTGGTCGGTGCCCGAGATCCAATGCTGGGGTGGGCAAATATGGGAGGATATTTAGTTGGTCCGAGCTAGAGTCTGTGGTACAGGCCGGGTTATGCGGGGTGGCATTGGGCGATCGGGTTCTGGTCACCGGGTCGGAGTACCAAGGAGCTCCAAATGGGTTTTATTTGGTGGAAATGGGTGAAGCGCAAAAGGTGAAATTAGAGAAAATCAACGTGCCTGATGAATTTTCTGGGTTTGTTCAATCTGGTTGCTGCGTTGAGATCTAATAATAAATAGATCCAGATCCAGAAAGTATGTAACATATAATTTTGTAGTGAATTTTTTACATTTATGTAACATATAGTTTTGTAGTGAATTCAATTTGTAAAGTGGCTCAAATGTCCTTAAAAAATTTGTACATGTTCTCTTTTGAACCTCAGTTTTGTAACCATGTCTTTTGTGTTTAAGTTTCTATTTTTGTTATTACGTTGGCTTTGGTTTGTCAGCATTGCACAAATATTACCATGATGTATATAATAGCGCCGATTATGGTAACCTTTTTCCATTAAGGTGGCATTTTTTTTTTTTTGGCCGAAATTTGAATAGAATTAAATTTGTACCTTAACTTTATGTTTAGAAGACTAGATTGAATTGAATTAACTTTTAGGATTAGATTTGATTATGTTATATTGGATTAGATTGGATTAAATATAGTGATGTTTTTTATTTGATGCAATGTCGGTTATTACTATAATAGAGTTGTCTTATGTTTGGCATTTTACAAGACTAGATAATAAAAATAATAATAATTACTATGAAAATTAAGACAACAAAAAATAACTATTTATAAAATATTTGATACATCATTTTACATATTCATCATTAAGCCACTCTAACATGTAGTTAAATGCTTAAAAAAAGATGGTGGGCACCATTCGATACAAACAGTTTACAATCACCCACAAACAAAAATCTAATTCATATGATTAGTTAAAAAAAATACTGAAAACAATCGATTCAATGTGATTTAACTTTCATAGTTATGGGGACCAATAAACTCTTATAAACAACCGAAAACTCTCCAAATTCTTCAACCAATTCACCAGAGTAGTCATCTTTGATAAACAATTGAAACGTGATACCAATTTCTCTCATCAAGCAAATTGATATCCAAGCCCCCACAATTTCAACTTCAAGATTAAAATTCAAAAAAAAAGAAAAAGTAAACTCATTTTTCACCTTCCAACATAAACAACGCAGAAGATTGATACCACACCGTCATCTTTTTGAGATTACCCTTTCCAAGCAATAATCATAAACACATACAAAAACAAAAAATAAATAACTAAATAACCTTAGCAATAATAAAAACCCATCAACAGAACCGAACAATATATATTGATAATACAAAAATTAAAGTAAACTCATTTTTCACCTTCCAACATAAACATGCAAAATTATTGATATTTAAATGGGAAAAGCATGCAAATTCACTTACCCATCGAAGAAGAAAGGTGAGTTTTCAGTTCCTGCTAGGGGTGGACATTTGGTTCGGTTCGGGCTGAAGTGAACGGAACCGAACTAAACTGTTTTATAATAGTTCGGTTCAATTCGGTTCGGAACATAAAAATCAAATGGTTCAAAAATTATGAATCATTTGGTTTTTTATTTGGTTCGGTTTTGGCTCAACAAAAAAAATAAATTAATAGATGTGATTATATATGTCATAGCATACAATTTAATTTAATTAATTTATTATTTAATTGTTGGTATTTGGCTAATGGCTCACTTTGACTTGGAGAGATAATGTAGGCATTGTGGATGTAGAAGTTAAAGGACGAAGAAATGGTGATTGGGAGAGTTGTCGTTGGCAATGGAAGTTTGAAGTTTCTTTTGTAATATGTAGTAGATTTTAATTTTGGATTTTGTTATGCTAATTTACTATTATTCGATTTTATTATTTGTGTATTTCTAGATTGTTATTGGGATTTAGGGCCCGTTTCGGATTGCTTTTGTGAGGCTTAAAAGTGATTTTGAGAATCTAAAAGTTAATTTTAGTATTTGGTAAAAAAAAATTCAAAGTCGCTTTTGTCAAAATCAACCTCTCCTACTGCTGATTTTGAAAAGCAGAGAAGAAGTAGTTTTAAGATTCTAATTTTGAGAATCAATTTTATCCTTTAATATAATTCCATACATATCCTTACAATTATTACCTAAACCCAAAACTATCCTTATTCAAATTGGAAACAAAATCAATATTTCAATAAATTTTTATTATAAAAAATAAAAGAAATAAAATCAATATAGTATAATTTTTATTTTTAATTAAATTTTATAATACATAATTAAAATTTGTGTATGTACATATTTTTATATGTGTAAGTAAATTTCATCCTATATTATGTCTATTTTAGTCATTAACTTTTTTTGCAGCAGTTTAACAACAAGATTTAGCAAACTTCCACAACTACTTTTAAAACTCATAGTATTTCTGAAAACAAAATTTACCAAACACTTAACTGATTCTCTTCACAGCTGATTATTTTTACAGCACAACTAACAGCAATTATTTTAAAAGGTACATCAATACCAAACTGGCTCTTATTATGTTAATTTACTATTGTTAGATTTTATTATGTAGTTTATTGTTTGTGAATTTATAGACTCAATAATACTATTGTATCCTTTTTTTTACTGAATAATGAATATACATAATAAAACCAAATTACTAAACAGAATTGAATTAATTTGGTTCAGTTTGATTTAGTTCTATAATTTAATTCGTATTTAATTAAAAAATTCATGAATCATTTAGTTTCAGTTTTTATCAATTTCCCTCTTCCTGCAACGAAACCAACCAAAAGAAAAAAAAAAAAGATTTTAAGATCCGTAATTTGAAGCCCTAGTTTAATTAGAAGATGAAGGGTAGACTGGAAAATTAATTTGAATACCTTGGGTTAGAATTTGAGGAGTCGGCGGGTCAAATGGTTTCTTGAGGTAAAGGACCCATTTGTTTGATTGCAGTGCTTCCAATGAAGTTTTTACTTTTGACTCGATGAAAGAGAAAATAGGATTATAGTTTCACTAAATATCTTAATTCAAGATAAACCCACGCAAAAAGAGGGACTAATAATCCCAAGATTTTAGGATGAAAGATGGGCTCATTTTTTTAAACCACATAACCAAACGTGGCTTTAGACAAGATTAATATTTTTAGTCCTAAAAATTAGTCTTATGCTGCCTTTATCCCACCGGCCAAACATAACAATGTTTAAATATGATTGCTATGTTTATTTTTTTAAATCTAAATCACTTAAAATAAGTATTAAGTTTTTCATTATTTTAATTTTAAAAAATTAGAAATCTATATTTTTATATTTGTACCCCCTTACTAAATTTATGCGTTAAAATCTACAAGCAGAAGCAATATAAATTGGACAATGATAGAGCACTTTCTAACCATAAAAGTCTAAACCTAAAATCATACTTTAAAGCAAGAATTAAAATCCAGTTCAGTTAAAAAGATTATAAATATAAATTATATACTTAATTACATAAAAAGCTTAGGAATAATAACTATGATGATATGCATGAGAAATTTAAGAATTTTATGAATGAAGCAACTTAGTAGAGTGGGGAGGGATGTCGTCGGTAGGTAATAAAAAAAAGACGAGGGTTTATATTAGTTGGGTAGACATACACGATGCATAGATTTTGGGGGTAGGTATGAAAAATGAATAATAAAGTACATATATTTTTTTATATTAAAATTTAATTCGCTCATTCATAATTTTTCATTCGGAAAAAGATTAAAAAGATTGGCCCTCAGTTAAAATTATTCAAAAATTCTCACGAAATTATAAAAACAAACACCTCTAATTAACTTAATTAAGTAATTTTTAAGTCATTAAAACAAAAAACAAACAAACACTTCCTAAATCAAAGCTAATAATGTTTGAAGTATTTGATACCACCACCGACTATAGGACTTTCAAGCTGAATGAGTGAATGATGCAATTTAATTTGTGGTTTAATATTGAATGAAGTTTCTAAAGTGCTAGCCATGCCTATAGTTTGCAGCTGCCGAGGCAAGAAATATTTTCTGTAGTTTATAAAGTGTCTAAATTAGGATGCGACACAATTAATTTAGTAAATAACTGAGTGACATAAATTCTAAACAATCAGTAATTATGTCATCATAAATCAATCTGGATCCAAAGCAATTTCATCATGTCATCGATTAATTTTAGGCAATTGACTTATAAAACATATTAAGGTTCCCCATTTAATAAAAGAATTGAAATAGATGCATTTTATAATTTCTTTTTGTATAATTTTAATAATAATAGCGATTTTTATGTTTGATAGGTAATAATATTAATAGCTGATGTTTAACCATGACACATATTCTCCTCCAATAATTGAGTAGAACTGAAAATTATCAATAATATTAAAATCTTAATATTATTTTGTGTTACTCATAATAAATTTTATAATTTAGAAATTATTTAACTATCATTCAATATATAATTGTCATAACAGTTAGATTCAAATTAAGACTCCATAGGTTGAATTTCTTAAATTACTCGTTAATTAAAGACATTTATTTTTCTTTTAAAACTAATAAATTGAATAAATTAGACTTGTTTAATTTTATTTTTAAAGCATTTTTAGGATTTTTTTTTGGGAAAAAGAAATTCACTTAAAAAACAAAAGTTACAAAACAATTGCGATTATTTAGAAACATACGCACGGATACAGTGGCTTAAAAGTTAAAATGGTGCGTGTTGTTGTGGATATGAACAGCGGCGCCGGAGGTAGCGGAGTCGGAGGAACAACGACGTCATCATGGGTCTCGACGACGTCGGTTTCAGCATCTGGAAAGAGGATTCAGAGAGAAATGGCGGAACTGAACATGGACCCACCTCAGGATTGCTCCGCTGGTCCCAAGGGTGACAATCTTTACAACTGGGTTGCTACCATCATTGGCCCTGCTGGTGAGGTTCCCTACTCCTAACTCACTCTCTTTTGGCAAATTTTTTTTATCATTTTTGGTGATTGTTTGTTGTTTTTGATGATAAAGTTCCAATTTTGATCGTATTTCTGTGATGGGTGGTTGCTGTTGATGATAAAGTTTCAATTTTGATCATATTTTAGAGGTGGGTTGCTGTTTGTATTGTTTTTGAAAATAAAAGTTTCAATTTTGATGATTTTCGACTGATGGTTGTTGTTTGCATTGCTTTTGGTCAATGAAGTTTCAATTTTGATCATTTTTGAGTGATGTTGGCGGTTTTCTTCTTGTTTTGATGATGATGTTTCAATTTTGAAGATTTTCGAGTTGTGGGTGGTGGTTGTTTTCTTGTTTTTTATTATCAAACTATTGGTCATTTTTTGAGTGATGGTTGCTTCTTGTTTCTTGTTCTTGATGATAATGTTTCAAGTTTTATTAGTTTCAAATGATGGGGTGTCATGTAATTTCTTTTTTCATACTCCTTGTCCTGATTTGGGGTTTGTCTTGGTTGAATTATAATGGCAACTTGTTGGAATATTGCTGATGCTATGAGTTTGGTCGAGTGTTAATTGAACTAAGGATTGTTGCTCAATTATTGATGCTCATTGTCCTTATTAGCAGTATAGTATTGGGAAAGATAAGTTCACTTGTTGAATTATATTGTTTTTGATGCTCTGCATCCTTCATTTGTGGGCTTTAGTTTACTTTATGTGTTTATTGAATAATTAAACATGTTACTATAAAAGTTGCATATGTTTTTTTCGACTGTCTACTTTCCATTTGAATTGTCTATTTTTGATGCTCTACATCCTTCATTTGTGGGCTTTACTTTATGTGTTTATTGAATTATTAAACATGTTCCTATAAAAGTTGCATATGTTTTTTTAGACTATTTGCTTTCCATTTGAATTGTCTGTTTTCTCTTACAGCAGCTTCTGAAATCTGCTAACTGCCTGAGTTGTCTTGTTGGCATGTCTGCTTTGCAGTGTTCACTAAATTCATGTTTCATGTTGTAGGAACGCCATACCAAGGGGGTATATTTTTTCTTGACATAACATTTCCAACTGATTATCCGTTCAAACCTCCAAAGGTATGCTATTTGTGAATCTCATTTTCTCTGGCATATCTTCTTATTTTCAACCCTATTGGTTTTTCAAGCATATTTATTGTGTGGTGGGGCCGTTCTTGATGTTCTTCAAAGCTGAGTTAGATAATCATGGTTATGTGTTACACGAGCAGCAATCTCAACTCTTGAAGTTAGACACTTGGGAAAATAGACTGAGTTGGAACTTGACTCTATTTAACGTTTGATATTGTTTCTTAAGAATAATGAATATGTTTTTCCATTGTAATTATCAAAGAAGTGGCAATGTCGAACTATCATGGACTATAAAATTCCAATCAGAAGGGCAAGAAGAATTTTGCTTCAGAATGGTTGTGAGTATGATATAGATGTGTTGAGCTTTTTCAGCATGATCTATTTGAACATGAAGTAAGTAGTATTATTCAAAGGATGGGATTTTGTTCTTGCAAATATTGAGCTTGAGAAAATGAGACTTGTTATTGGAAATCTGGGTCTGGTTGAAAATTCTTTTGACAAATAACATTTCCTTTTGTTGGAATCCTGTTGTTCCGTTGTGTGTATTTGAGCATTTGCATATTTGAATCCCTAGAAATTAATATAAACTAAATAAATTCTCCTTTCTTTACTGCAGTCTCCATTTATTTGTTCTATAATAATAAGTACAGGTTTGCAGGTAGTATCTATAACTCGAATCTACCACTGCAATGTTGATTCTGCTGGCAACGTTAATTTGGACATCTTGAAGGACAGTTGGAGTCCAGCTCTAACAATCACAAAGGTGCTACTTGCAGTCAGATCAATGTTCACAAACCCTAGCCTTCGTAAGTTCTTGCACTAGATTCTCTTGTGCATTTTTGTTGTTTGTTGCATGATTGGCTTTAGCCAGGCTGCCTAGGTGTGCAGATCTCGGACTTGTTTGCTGTTGTAATATTAGATGTTACAAGGCTCGAGTGACATGCATAAGCTTTTCTGTTAAACGTGTGCAGATAATCCCATTGTTCCTGGCATTGCCCACTTGTACTTAGAAGATAAAGCTAAACATGATCAACTAGCTGCGGAGTGGACACTGCGATTTGCCAAGTAATGAATCCAATGAAAGAGCAGCCACTGCTTAACATTTCAACGTTGTTGTAAATTCCTCATCAGAATGTCGTTATTAGTCCGAGATTGTGCCCATGCCACATTCTTGAATACGCCGCTAGGCATCTATAAAATGCTCTCCAACATGAACTGCAAAGTTACCATTGCAACTATATTGCGTTTGACAGCAACTGGGAGAAATTCAGCTTATTGTAAATGTCTCACCTCATATGTTGCAAATCTAAAACATCATCATCACGTCATCATTTTCTTTTACTGGTGTGATTATGTACTATAAATTAGTTGAGGCTGCCATTACTTTGGATGCTGTTTGGAGTTGAATGGTGCCTACATGTATGGTTAAATCAATGTTGAGTTGTTGTGTCGAAATAAAATCATCCCACCACCTAAGCAATGTTGGTGGATTTTAACTTTTAAGAATGAAGATTAGTTTTCTACTGTAAAATATATCTTAGAATCTCCACCGAGGCCATTGGCTGGGTGAGAAAGACTCTTCCCCAATCATGGAGTGAATGAGCTAGAGTCTGTGTTTAAGATTCATCTTTCTTTGTCAATATTTGTTTACGAGATAGATTTTGTTTGTATTGTATGCTGATTTTTGAGTTATGCTTGGTTGATATCTAGTTGTGCTATAATTTTCCTGATTGTAATGGACGGCATGCGTATTTTCGAACTTAGCCCGATAGACCCAAGTTTAAAAAGGGGGAAAAAAATAGAAAAAGAATATGCATACTCAAGAATCATTGGGGGCCTGGTGGTGCCAAAGTTTTGGATGTTTAAGAGTGGAAATCCGTGATACCCAGGAGAGTAAATGAGACAGGCAGTGTCTTTCATATATTGAAACTGGGTCGTTGACTCATTTTTATGATCGCAAACACACCACATTTTCAACTAACTGTCTTTGCCAACCTTCTACACCTGTCATTACCTATTAACAATAAAGAGAGACTTATTAATGTCTATTGGTAACTGAAAAAAAGACCAAAAAGTTGTTAAAGAGAGAGGGAGAAATGGGGAAGAACATAAGAGAAGTGGGAGTGGAGGATTTGGTGAAGGTGGGATTGAAACTGGAGGAAGCTGAGGAGTTTGATAAGATTTTGAAACAAGTGATAAGTTGCAGCAAAGGGCTTGATGCAAGAGATATTTGGAGTGAGCTTGTGGCCAGAAAAGTGCTTAAGCCATGGCACCCACATGGGTTGCATCAGCTTGTTTATTACAGTGTGTATAATGATTGGGATGCTTCCATCAATGGCCCTCCTCTTTACTGGTTCCCTTCTCTGTATGTTCTTTGTCTATTTCTCTTTTGCTTAAATATCGTGATTTCTTGCCTTGCTTTTGTTTTTGCCAGTTAAAATTGCCTGTAATTTTGACGTATTTGATATTGGGAGTAAAAGATTTGATCATGTTTTAGACAGTTGTGGTGGGATGTTATTGGATAAAGATGTGTAAGTAAATTATCTTAACTATATATTATTAAAAGTGCTCACCTGATGCAGTATCTTTGAAAGCTTCGCCAATTTTGTGTGTGAAATCCACTTATTTTGCTATCTTATAGGCACACACCTTTGCGTGCTTTCTTGTAGTCTAAATATAATTTGTCTTACAGCAGTCTATGGGATTTAAATAATGTTAATTTATCTCAGCATCAAAGTTTGAATCTTTTCTCCTGACTGATCCCTATGTTTTTCAAATGTCAGAGATCAATCTAAGCTTACTAACTTAGGAAATGCATTGGAAATTCATGGACCAAAGCTTCTAGGGCCTATGTACAAAGACCCTATAACAAGTTTTAGCCTCTTTCAGAAATTCACAGTTGAACATCCTGAGGTAAGTACTTATTATTTTTATACGTTACTGGATTCGTTCTTATTCCGAATTTTGTATCTGAGTATGGTTTCAGGCTTATTGGGAAATTGCTCTTAAAGAGATGTCAGTTGTATTCCGTGAGGCCCCGAATTGTATTTTAGATAGAACCGACAAATCAAAGCATGGTGGAACATGGCTTCCAGGTTCAGTTTTGAATATTGCTGAATGTTGTTTGCTACCCTCAAATCATCGGAGAAAAGAGGACAATACTGTGGCTGTTGTGTGGAGAGAGGATAGATGTGATGAATCTGCTGTTAACCATATGACATACAAGGAACTTCGAGAACAAGTAATGTATGCTCTCATTCAGAATTTTGTGTTTATGTACTGTAGTTTGTGTTTAACCTTATTTTAGACTAAAATTAACTATCATTTTCTCTAGCATCAGATTTGATTATGCTGTTTGAATCAAATGTCATTATATGTATACGCTATAGGTATATTGATGTGAAACTAAGCTGAATTCCATTTGAAGAAAATAAATCCTGTAGTCAAAATCGAAGTCTTTCTGATGGAAACTGTTACCTGCTTTCTTCCTGTTACATAAACTTTTCAGCTGCTGATAAAAGAAGTAACCATTATTAATAACGAATGATCAAAGGAAATAAGTTATGTCCTTTATTCCTTGAAAACCTTCTTTCTTCCCCCATCATTATTTTTATGTTTAAATTTACTTTTATTTTCTTCTATTATATCTTTTTTGATATGTCTGCTGCACGAGTTACAGGTTGGTGGCTAATGCATTGGATACAATGTTTTCAAAGGGTGATGCAATTGCAATTGACATGCCAATGACCGTCCATGCAGTTATTATATATTTGGCTATTATACTAGCAGGACATGTTGTAGTATCAATAGCTGACAGCTTTGCAGCTAGGGAGATTGCAACTCGTTTGCGAGTGTCTAAAGCCAAGGGTATCTTTACTCAGGTGATTTATAATTCATCCTATATATGAAGGATTAGGACTTCTGAAAGATATGAACTTCATCACGACACTCATTTTCCCTTTTATATTTTTTGTTCACTGAACTATATGCATTAGTTATAAGAGAAATACAAGCAGTCTGCTTGTTTCTAGTTATCCTGTTATTAAAGTCAGATTTTAGAAGTGAGGACATGGCATTTACTGTTTATATTTTAAATCCTTTTATACTACATCTCCCTTGCTCTTATGTATCACTTTTTTTTCTCTGTTTGCTGTATTGCCTTTGGAGTCAATTCTAAGCTAGTAATCAAGTGTGGCTTTTCTGGGTAGATATGAATACATTTTAATATGTTCTAAGAGATTCTATGTATTGTATTCATTATGAGATTACAATCCAGTTGGTGTATCATTTGTTTGGTGATATCTGCCTTCAATTTTTATTCAGGATTTTATTCTCAGAGGAGGAAGAAAATTTCCTTTATACAGGTAAAGGATTAACTTTTTGCAGTCTATACTAGATGTTGCATTTTGTCATCTTGAGTAAGAAATTAACCAGTTTTGATGGCGTTAATCAGGTTGTCATCACCTTTATCAAGTACCAAAATTCTGAAGTCTTTACAAATATAAATTGTTTGCAGCACTTGGCTGAAATTCTAAATTTTTTTTTATTAAATTGCAGTTTAACCATATCCATATTATACAACAGGAATTGCTAATCTGTATATGTCATAGATGTCCTGTTGATATCAGCACTCCCAATGTAACTGATTCTGAACAGCATTTATGCACTCCATAATACATTGCATGATCATGGATATATTTGTGTGTTATGAAACTCCTACCAGCTCACATGACTGAGCTGAAATGATTCACATTGGTTTTCTTGAAATTAAATCAAAGGGAATGTCCTTTTAGCTCATTAAAGTGATAGAGAATTGGGATTTTAAATGAAAATTGGTTCTTGATTTACATTTTCAGCGAGCTCTTGAATTTCAGACTAGCTGAACTAAAGACATCTTTTATTTTCTTAAGAAACCTGAGCTTTATGGCAGAAATTGAAATGTATTTGTTTCTTATTTCTTTCAAAGGTAAATTGGAAGTAATGGTTCACTTTTAACTCCTTCTATGAAGGCCTTGCATAGAGTGCTTTTTCATGAAGTACTTGCGTTAGATTTAAAAGCTAAACTAGTGTGATAATTCCATTCTTTTTTTCTGAAACTATTAAGATATACATTACGGACTTGGACATGTTTTACGTATTCAACTGGTAATGTAATGGCATTTTGTCCCTCTTTTACAGTAAAGTTTTAGGTGCTGCTCCTCTTAAAGCTATTGTGCTCCCTGCTATCGGAAATGATGTAGGCATTCAATTAAGAGAACAGGATCTATCATGGAAAGATTTTCTTTCTGATGTCGATTGCCATCCAAGGTATTGATACCACTAAATGCAAGATCACAATATGGTTTTATGGATTCTCCAATTAATATGTTGTGAACAACTATGTATGTCAATATTTTTGTGGTGACAGACCAAACTATTACTCTCCAGTTTATAACCCAGTGGATGCTGTCATTAATATACTCTTTTCATCTGGAACTACAGGTAGCAAAATTTTTTAACTGCAGATTTATTTTGCCCTCTTTTGACATCCACTTTAGAAATATTATCTTATTTATTGGCCTTAACTAGGAGAACCAAAGGCTATCCCATGGACTCAACTTTCACCTATTCGATGTACTGCTGAGGGATGGGCTCATATTGATCTCAAAGTTGGAGATGTTTATTGCTGGCCAACCAATTTGGGATGGGTGATGGGGCCGGTTATACTATTCTCAAGCTTTCTAAATGGTGCAACTCTTGCTCTGTATCACGGATCTCCTTTGGACCGCAGTTTTGGAAAATTTGTTCAGGTGGCACTTCAGTTCTTGGTTTTCCTTTCTGTAAACTCTTATTGGCTTATTGCCTCTGGCTGATCTGATTTTTCAACGCCTTAGGGCTGATTACACTACCAACCACCTATTATTCAATAGAGTTCCTATGTCAATATGCCACGGAATTAATAGGAGAGAATCTTAAACAGTCTATTGTTTGGTCATGGTGCAGAAATAATACTAGACTACTTAGCTTGGCTATGGGGAGACATTTTGAACTTGAGCTGTAGAGGATTCTTAAATGACATAGGATATAAGGACAGAAAAAATCGTGTGGTTATTATGAAAGTTTCGGCTTTAGTACAATCATAAGTGTAATAGATTGGCATCACTTTTTCAAGTGCATAGACATAATTTGAGTACTGGGAATTGTGAGATTTTGCTCTTGTTTATCGTATTTATTTTTTGAAACTTTTTCAGGATGCTGGAGTAACTGTTTTGGGTACAGTTCCGAGCTTAGTAAAAGCATGGAAGAGCACAAACTGTCTGGAAGGCCTAGATTGGACAAAGATAAGGTATTCTCCTTTTTCCGACTTCAAACATAGGAGCCTTCTTAAGATTCAGAATAAGATTGACATAAATTATACGTGTAGAACCTTTGCTTCCACTGGAGAAACCTCCAATGTTGATGATGACCTTTGGCTCTCCTCGAAAGCTTGGTACAGTCCCATTATTGAAAGTTGTGGGGGCACAGAGCTTTCCTCAGCCTACATCCAAGGAAGCCTGCTGCAGCCACAGGCTTTTGGAGCATTTAGCACTGCAACAATGACGGCAGGCTTTGTCATTCTTGATGAACTTGGAGTGCCATATGTAAGAACATTTTCTTGATCTAACTGGATTCAGTTTCTTTTTACAAACCTTGCCAATCAAATTGTCACCAGATCATTTCATGCCAGTAACTTTACTCTTGAGATTGTAATAACATGTAAGAGAGCGTAGTTGCTAGGATTGTCATGATATTATGAATGCATCTGCCAAGTTGACTGATTAATACTGTTCTATATTGTTTATATGTGTAATCTTTTTTAACATTTAACAGCCAGATGATCAACCTTCTGTGGGTGAAGTGGGTTTATTCCCTCTATACCTCGGAGCTAGTGACAGATTGCTTAATGCAGATCATGAAGAAGTTTACTTCCGGGGGATGCCAATCTATAAAGGAATGGTATATGTAGACTTGCCTTTCTTATAAAACAGTAGCATTGAGACATATTTTCCATGCTAAGTCATATCAATGATACAAAATGCTTTACCTCTTTTAATATTTAAAAGCAGCATGGTCTCTACTCGAGCTTGTGCTGCTGCAACTAAGCCAAGACGCAACCAGTAAAATAAAAAATCTTCTGTTTGAATTCATTTGCATCACTTTTCATAATCAATGGGAGCCAGAGAGTTATCAAACAAGCATCTCTTCCTGAATCTGGATAACCAGCAGCTTAAGAGTGCGATTTTGTAACTTGAAATGTGTATTGGCAGTGTCTCAGGAGACATGGAGACATCATCAAGCAGACTGTCGGGGGCTATATCATTGTACTGGGAAGGGCTGATGACACCATGAATCTCGGTGGCATAAAGGCATTATATTTACCTTTTGACTTTTTTATCTTCACCTAAGAAGCTCTTTATAGCCAACACTTCCGGACCACCACCCGCTGGGGCTACCTATATGCGTGGCTCTATTTTTCAGCTCATTTCACAAACTTGAGCTCATTTCATCTGTTTTGTTAAATATCCGGTGGTTGGACTCACTTTTTTATGTGTAAAATTTGATTTGCAGACAAGTTCTGTTGAAATTGAGCGTGTCTGTGACCAAGCTGATGAAAGTATCCTGGAGACTGCTGCAATCAGTGTATCCCCAGCGGGTGGTGGTCCAGAAGTGTTGGCTATATTTGTGGTACTAAAGAAAGGATTTACCAGTCAACCAGACAAACTTAAAACGATATTTTCAAAGGCCATTCAAAGCAAACTCAACCCTTTGTTTAAGGTTTGGTGCTAAGAACCTTCATATTTCTTTTCAAGTCCATGTAGTTTGGAACCATTTAAATTTCTGATATAATTCTACTCTGATATGATTTCTTTTTCCTCATTTTTTTTGACAAATATTTACCAGGTGAGCTTGGTAAAGGTTGTCCAGGAGTTTCCCCGAACTGCTTCTAACAAGTTATTAAGGAGAGTGCTGAGAGACCAACTCAAACATGAGCTTTCTGTTCGGAGTAGAATTTAGAAGCAACATCAATTCTTCGTGCATCAGATTTCAACCCATTTATACATCATGTAGATTTGTAATTCCTCCTTGTGACCAAAAAATTTCATTGTGTGATTCACTTGTGACCAAAATAAAAGAAAAAGTTATCAGCAATTACCATGCTGGCTGGCAGTGGATCATTGATGCTTTATTTGTGAGTATCTGTCAAACAGCTCCTATGTTTTATCTCTTTTGTAACTCAATTTCCAATAATTATTTTACATGTGATATCAAGTTTGCCAACCGTCGATTTTGATGATCCCTAATGAACTTGTGAAGGGCAATCTAATGCTGTTGTCATTTTCCCTTAAATAATTAATTAGTTGATACCATGGGCAACAAACTTGAGAGAAAGTAGTTGGTACCTAAAGCTTTTAACCAGAATAACAGGTTGCTTTCTTGGTGATTGCCCTTAACGTCAGCATGTAGTCCCTACTACAGCAAAGCTAACTTCAAGTACTTCTTGCCGCATCTGCGAAATTTTTTAATGCCTCTCATCTCATTTATTAATGATCTTCTAAAAATGTCATATTTTATACTTGCAACTTAATTTTTTATTACAGTTTTATGAGTAAAATAAAATGAGATATTAAAATTTATTAAAATTAGTTTTTTTTTTTTTTTACCTTATAAAAATCTGTAACGGATGATTTTCAAATAAATTTATAATCTCGGAGAATAGGTAAAAATAAATTCCAAAACTAATGAAAGTGTCATTTCCTTTTTCTCTTTATATAATCCATGAAAGCAAAATATTTTAGAACTTCGGGGAAGAATGTCCAAATCAGCAAAATTTAATAATTTCCTGCACGTGATTCAGCTAATCATCTTCCATTCTGATTTTGTACCTAACACACAACTACACTATGACAGTGTGTGTTTAACTGAAAAAAGAGCATAAAAAATTGAGAGGAAAATGGGGAAGAACATACGAGAAGTGGGAGTTGATGATTTGGTGAAGGTGGGACTAAAAGTGGATGAAGCTGAGGATTTTGATAATATTTTGAAACAAGTGATTAATGGAAGCAAAGGGCTTGACCCCAAAGAGATTTGGAAGGAGCTCGTGGCTAGAGAAGTGCTTAAGCCATGGCACCCACATGGGTTGCATCAGCTTGTTTATTACAGTGTGTATAATGATTGGGATACTTCCATCAATGGCCCTCCTCTTTACTGGTTCCCTTCTCTGTAATGTTCTCTTTTCTTATCATCTCTTATGAATGTTCATGTTTTTAATTGTTGTGTTGGGGTTTGATTTGTGATTCAATGTGTCATCTTTTCACTGTTTTATGATCTTTTTTGTTTGTGGGCTGTAAGTTTGAATCTTTTCTCCATACTGATCCCTGTGTTTTTCAAATGATAGAGATCAGTCTAAGCTTACTAACTTGGGACATGTAATGGATATTCATGGACCAAAGCTTTTAGGGGCTATGTACAAAGACCCTATAACAAGCTTTAGGCTCTTTCAGAAATTCACTGTTGAATATCCTGAGGTAAGCAATTTTTATGTGTGAGTATTTATTTCTTTATTTAAATGCAAAATTAAGTTTAATTTATATGTTTATGAGTTATTGGACTTGTTTCTCTTCTGACTTTCGTGTCTGGGTACGGTTTTCAGGCTTATTGGGAAATCGTTCTCAAAGAGGTTTCAGTTAAATTTCATGAAGCCCCAAAGTGTATTCTAGATAGAACGGATGAATCAAAACATGGTGGAACATGGCTTCCAGGTTCAGTTTTGAATGTTGCCGAATGCTGCTTGCTGCCATCAAGTCGTCTGAGAAAAGAGGATGATAGTGTGGCTGTTTTGTGGAGAGAAGATAGATGTGATGACTCTGCTGTTAACCGTATGACATATAAGGAACTGCGAGAACAAGTAATGTATGCTCTCTTGCATAATTTTCGATGTTTATATCTTATTGTAATGAATTTCCATGTCTACTGGTCATTGTAGAGTAAATATAGCTTTGCATCAAATTCAGTTGGGTTGTTCTGATTTCCATCTGCAATCATAGTTTCATAGGATAAAGTTCTTTCTCAAATTGAGTTATCGAAGAACTCATGGAGGTTAATCCATGTTTTTGTCAACAACTTTTTATTTTGTTGATACATCTGCTGCATGAGTTACAGGTTGGTGGCTAATGCGTTGGATACAATGTTTTCAAAAGGTGATGCAATTGCAATTGACATGCCGATGACAGTCCGTGCAGTTATTATATATTTGGCAATTATACTAGCAGGATATGTTGTAGTATCAATAGCTGACAGCTTTGCAGCAAGGGAGATTGCAACTCGTTTGCGAGTGTCTAAAGCAAAGGGTATCTTTACTCAGGTGATCTTTCATTCTTATAGACCATTCTAAATACAAAGGATTAGAGTTTCTGAAAGAATTGAACTTCATTGAGGCACTCATTTTCAGTTTTAAATCTTTTGTTTCCTGAACAATATGCATCAGTTGTTAGAGACATAAACAGTCAAATTGTTTCTGGTTCTCATGTTAATGCAGTTAGATTTCAGAAGTGTGAAGACATGGCATGAGCTGTTTAGATTTATCATCTTCAGATATCATGTTTTCCTTGGCTTATATATTACTTTTCCATTTCTGTTTGCGGTATGGCCTTTTGCTGTCAATTTTAAAGTAGTAATTATGGTGTGCTTTTCTGGATATTATTATGTATTCTGAGAGATTCTATGGATATTATTATGTATTCTGAGAGATTCTATCTATCATATATATGGCATTATGAACTACAGAGTCCTGTTTGTGTGTCATTACTTTGATCTGGAAATTAAAATCTGCCTTCAATTTGTATTCAGGATTTTATACTCAGAGGAGGTAGAAGATTTCCTTTATACAGGTAAAGGATTAACTTTGTACTGTCTATTCTAGCTGCAGCATTTTATGTATGTTAAGAGATTTACTAGGCCCTAGCATCAGTTTTGTCGAGTGCCAATAATCAGATGCCTTTGTTACAATAAATTACTTGCTACACTTGTTGAAATTTTATAAAAGTTTTTGACTTCTGCGAAATTTTATAAAAGTTTTTGACTTCTGCCCTTTAGTTATATCTGTATGAGAGGATTTGCTTATATGCCTCGGAGGTCATGTTGATATCTGCAATACCAATGATTATAGTTGATTCTAAACAGCATTTATGTCACCATTATACATTACTTGATTATGGGTACATTTGCTTATCATGAAACTCTTCCCTGCTCTTATGACTGAGTTGAAATCATTCACATGTTTTCCCTTAAAATTAAATCAAAAGGAAATGTCCTTTGCAGATTATATAGGATAAAGGATTGTGGTTTTAGATGATGATTTGTTATTGAATTAGCTTTGAATTTTGAGAGGCCTGAGCTGTTTGGAAAATTTTGAAATGTATTTGCACAAAAGTAAATACCAAGTAGCTGTTCCTTTTTAAATGCTTCTGTGAAGGCTATTTGTGAGAGTGCTTTACTTGAAGCATTTTTATAATTGAAAGCTAAAACTAGTGGGCTAATTCCACTCTGTTTTATGAAGTCGTTACTATTATGATATACATTATCATCTTGAGATGTTTTAAGTATTCCAATAGAAATATAATGGCTATTCATCTTTGTTGTACAGCAAAGTTGTGGAAGCTGGTCCTCTCAAAGCTATTGTGCTCCCTGTGATTGGAGATGATGTAGGCATCCATCTAAGACAACAAGATGTATCATGGAAAGATTTTCTTTCCTGTGTTGATTACCATCCAGGGTATCTATAGCCATATGACTAAAACTACTCTGTTTTATTTTTGTTTTTCCTTTTTGGTGCAAGGAAGCTTCTATCTTTATCATCAATGCAATATCCCAAAATAGTTCTGCAGTTTCTCCAATTAAAATGTTTTAAACCTTTTTAATGTGTGACAAATTTCTTGTGGTGGCAGTCCAAAGTATTACCCTCCAGTTTATCAACCAGTGGACTCTGTGATTAACATACTTTTTTCATCTGGAACCACAGGTAGAGAAACATTTTAATCACAGATCTTGGCTGTATTTGACATTTCCTTTATGAAATAGTATCTTGTTTGTGTATTGGCCTACATCAGGAGAACCAAAATCCATCCCATGGACACAACTTTCACCTATTCGATGCGCAGCTGAGGCATGGGGTCATATTGATATGAAAGTTGGAGATGTTTATTGCTGGCCGACCAATTTAGGATGGGTGATGGGACCAATTATACTGTTCTCAAGCTTTCTAAGTGGCGCAGCTCTTGCTCTCTATCATGGCTCTCCTCTTGAGCGCAGTTTTGGAAAATTTGTTCAGGTGATTCTTTTAGACTTGTTTCTTTCCCCTTCGTATAAGAGCTTATTGCCTGTTTGTGGGACGAGTGATCTGACTTTTACCTTAGGAACCAAGGGGCCACTCACACTACCAACCACCTATTTTATGAATAGTGATACACTTACAAAGTTGGGATAAAAAGTATGATGCTTCCTCCAGCCTTAGAGATCCAATATCAATAAACTACTGAACTAATTGGATACACTAAGGTTACTGCTTATAAATATTATAAGATTCAGCAGTTAAGTTAATGATGTAATTGTGTAGAATAAAGCTAGACTAATTTTCTGGGCTATATTGAGGCATGAACTTGACCTTCAGAGAATTCTTGATTGATGTAAGAATTGAGTAGATAGTATAGATTCCCTGTTTATAACAAAGTTTTGGCTTTTGGTAAAATCATAGTAGTAATAGACAGTATCAATAGTTTAGGGCTGATTGGCACCACTTCTTCAAGTGCATAGAGATATCATTTGAGTACTGGGAATTGTGAGATTTTGCTCTTCGACACTTATTTTCTGAGATATTTTCAGGATTCTGGAGTAAGTGTTTTGGGTACGGTTCCAAGCTTAGTAAAAACTTGGAGGAACACAAACTGTCTGGAAGGCCTCGATTGGACAAATATAAGGTACTCTCCTCTTTCCAACTTCAAAAATAAATGCTTTCTTATAATTCAGAATAAAGTCGACTTAATATATGGGCAGATCCTTTGCCTCCACTGGAGAAACCTCCAATGTTGATGATGACCTTTGGCTTGCTTCAAAAGCTTACTACAAGCCTATTATTGAATTTTGTGGAGGCACAGAGCTTGCCTCATCCTACATCCAAGGAAGTATGCTGCAGCCGCAGGCTTTTGGAGCATTTAGCACTGCCACAATGACAACGGATTTTGTCATTCTTGATGAACGTGGAGTTCCTTATGTAAGAACTTTTTCTACATCTAACTGGATTCATTTTTCTTTTACTTATTTTTTAAAAATCAAATTGGCTGTAATTGTATTCTGAGATTGCAATGACATGGAACAAATCGAAATTGCTAGGATTCTTGTAATATAATGAATGAATCTGGAGACAAATTGACCAATTGATACTCTAATTTATATTGTTATTGTTTGTAATTGATCTTTTTAAACTGTGACAGCCAGATGATCAACCCTGTGTTGGTGAAGTGGGTTTATTCCCTCTATATCTCGGAGCTACTGACAGATTGCTTAATGCTGATCATGAGGAAGTTTACTTCAGTGGGATGCCAATATATAAGGGAATGGTATGTGTAGACCTGCCATTTTATTACTTAGTTGTATTTATAATACTATATGTATTCCTTCTTAATCTCTAAAAGCAGCATGCTGAATTGGGGTAATGTCAGGTCTCATACCCTTTTGGCATCTGATTACCCAGACTATAACCCTTATAAGCTCACTTCTTGTCGAGTTAACTTGCATGGCTTCACTTGGGGCTCTGGTTGGAGTCTCCAGAAGCTAATATTTTTGGGTCAATAGAAACGCTCTATATATTTACTGAATAGAAACTATTCTAGGAGCCTTGTTCAATGTCTCTGGTGTTATGCTAGAAAATAGAGGCACAATTGAATCACGCCAGTGTGAGCTGATGAATTGCTGCTACTATTTTGTTTCGTCTCCTCTAGCATGTGCTGGTGCATCAACTGAAAGATGCAACTGGTGATAGATTTTAGAGGCATTAATTCATTCACGTGTATTGGCAGCACCTAAGGAGACATGGAGACATCATCAAGCGGACTGTTGGGGGATATATCATAGTACAGGGCAGGGCTGACGACACCATGAATCTTGGTGGCATAAAAGTATTACTTCTTCTTTCCTAAATTTCGTATCTCCAAAGAAGCTGCTTACAGATGCATATTTAGCCTTTTTCATCTCTTTTTTTAATCTGGTGCTTGGTCATAAAATTTGATATGCAGACGAGTTCTGTGGAAATTGAGCATGTATGTGACCGTGCTGATGAAAGTATCCTGGAGACTGCTGCAATCAGTGTATCACCAGCAGGTGGTGGTCCAGAAATGTTAGTTATATTTGTGGTACTAAAGAAAGAATTTACCAGTCAACCGGTGGACAAACTTAAGATGATATTCTCAAAAGCCATCCAAAGGAACCTCAACCCTTTGTTCAAGGTTTTTATGCTTTTGACCTTCATATTTTCTTTACAAGTCCACGAAGTTAGAACTTTTTAAATTACTGATCATTCTATTCTGATTTCACTTTTCGATTAATTACCAGGTGAGTTTGGTTAAGATTGTCCCAGAGTTTCCCCGAACTGCTTCAAACAAGTTACTGAGGAGGGTTTTGAGGGACCAACTGAAGCATGAGCTACCAGCTGTTCGGAGTACAATTTAGAAGCAACATCAGCTCCTTGCGTATCAGGTTCCAACTCGTTCGTACATCATGTAATTTGTTCTTGTGATACGGTGAAATGAAAAACATGCAATCTGTAGTCAGAGGATGCATTTCTCCACAATATTGTTATTTTTGTTGTAACACCATTATTGTAAAGATGCATATTCTGGGATGTGTTAAGAGTTCTAATGACTAGTACTTTGATGAATAAATGTATCTTTCCCGAAAAGCAAATGAATTCCTGTAATGATATTGTTTGTTAAAGAAATAAGTTTATCTTGCATTCAAATTTGGTTCACAATTGATATATAGGTAGAGTTAACGAAATTTTGTACGGTGTTATCAGGAACTGTTCGCTGCTGAACCCTAACAGTCTTACTGCATTTTTAATTAACAAAATCGGTCATTGGTTCCGAGATGGCAACCAAATGAGGATTATAAACCCTACATAAAGCAACTAATTCTCTTTGGGAAGTTGGGATCGAATAAGAGACTTTAAAGATTGAGATGCTGGAGGCCTGCTCTGTCATCAAGTGATGATTGGTTGTCTCCGTAATCCCCCCCCTTTTTTTTCTAATAAATTATACTTGTATGTTAGGGATACATCAACCCACAAATAAGCACTCCTAAAAGCTTTGAAACAATTCTTCATAGTTTTACACCTTGTGCTTTAGTTTGATCAATCAAAACAATTAGCTACTATTGTTAAAAATTGCTCATTTTTGCGAAGTCAACTGTCTTCTTCCCATCATGTGCCTTCCTGAAAAAATGCTTGACATAATCCGAGTACAGAACCGGCCTATAGACCGGCTCCTCTCCACTTGCTAGCACTTCAGGCAAAGGGCATATTATGTCTTGAGGTCTTGGATTGATGAAAATGGGGACTGAAATCCTGTTCTTGCTTCCATTGGCAACCACACAATGCTCTACACTCTTGTATCGACCGTTGCTAAGAATTTGTAATGCATCACCTACGTTGATAACCAGGGAGCCATCAACCGGAGGGACGTGAATCCAACTTTCTCCATCATTTCCTCGCACGTAAAGTCCTCCAACGCTATCTTGAAGGAGAACAGTGAGGGTTGATACATCTGAATGGCGGCCTACGCCGATAGTGAGTTCAGGATTTGGGCAAATGGGATAGTAGTTAAGGTTTGTTCTCACTGAACCCATGAGGAGTTTTTCTTTTGTTTCATCAAGTTTGTTTACATTTAGCCCCTTCATCAACACTTGAAATAGCTGTTTGACAAGAGCTTCTGAACTCTTCATGTACTCCAGCACTTCATCCCTACAAGCAAATGAAAGAGGATCAACACATGCGTGATATAATAGTGTACAAGTTTTTTGGGAATTTGTATGGGCAATTAATGAGGTTCCTTGCTTACTTGCAAACAGGAGGCCACAAAGCAGAAGCTTCATCCTCGGAAACATAAAACAGGCTAAGGAAATCCTTCCATTCCAAAGCCTTTTCAACCTGAGTGTTAAAGCTGGTGCCAAACCTCACATTGTTGTTAGGTGAAAGCCCTTTTGAGTACTTCTTCTTCTCATCAGCTGACAGCCCGAAGAACCGGTGAGTCGCCGCCTTGACTCTCTCTAGTATTTCAAGAGGGACACAGTGGTTAACAACCTGGAAGAATCCCCAGTTCTCAGCAGCATTGCAAATGGATTTCGCTATTTCAGCATCATCCCATTTTGACATATCAATGACAGGAATGGATGCCTGGGGAAGGACCTTGGACTCGTCGATTCTCTCTTCCAAGGGATGGATATATCGTTTGGGGAGAGCTCTGAGTCTCATTTCGGAGAGACCCTTTACTCCATTCCCCTGGTTTATGACAAAGTCAGTGAAAGTTGACGACTCATCAGTGAATGAAACAATTGTTGGTGCCATTAATAAGAGCTTGGTAATTGATTAAAGCAGTAAAGTAATTTGAACAAATAAGAGCTAGTATGTTTAAAGGGCAGCTGGTGTTGATGAAATTAACATGTCCACTGCTGGCTATTTATAATGCATTGCTCCTATAGCGTATTCAACTTTCGGTGGATGCATGTACACTGCTTGGTTTGGTAATTTTTATGCTTTTCACATTGTTATGGAAAAGGAACACACGCCAAATGCTAATAGATGATGACATTTTCATGGCTGGTGAATATCCATTAACCATTATGCTGCTTCTTCCTAGTAAACTACTGAACATCTTCTAGTGTTTGGTAAAATGCAATATTAATTTTAGTGTTATATTAAGCAATTGTGTTGACCACGCGGAGTCCTTAGTTTTGTAAAAGAAATATTAAATAATTGAGGCGTAGTAGGAATGGGTCAAGAAATTTTTTTTCCAATAAACATTCTATGGGCCGGATTCTTCAGTTCAAAGTAGGTTGGTGAACGACTTCCGCTATCAAAACGTCCAAAGAGGTTAAAGACTCCGATTATATTTGAGAGTAAATTTCACATTATCCTCATTTTATTTTAAAGTATTCCCTCATTTTTTAAAATCTCAAATTATTTTTAATTTTGTTTAAAAGATAAGGGAAAAATAGATGTTGGTTGATAAATTTTTTTTAGTCTTCTAAACAAAAATAAGGAGTAAATTGAGGTTTTCAAAAGTTTAGAGGTAATTTGAAGGTAGTCAATTCATGAGGAGTAATCCGAAATTAACTTTATATTTAATCCAGCCTGCTTACAGTGTTAATTGATTTTTTTTAATTAATATGGTAGTCCTGATATGATAATACTATTCTTTCTATTAATGCTATGTTAATTTTATTCATTTAAATATCATTATTCTTGTTTTATTTAATTAATAATTTCTGTTATGATAAATGCCATTTGTCTTTTTACTTTGGTCTTAAAGGCTAAGGGTTTGTTTGTTTTTTTTAAGTCTGAATTTTAATTATGTTCAGACATTTAGAGTTTTTAATTTGTTTGTTTTCTATAATTTTGTCTTATTATAAGATGTTTAGATCTGAATAAAAAAAAAGTTAAATATTTTGACTTTTATCTGAATGACAAGATATTTGAATGGAACTTTAATATTCTCTCTCATTAATACCCTTATTAAATACATTTACTTCCTAATACATAAATTATACTTTGATTACTTTTTATTTATCCATTTTCTTTGTTTTGCGAGTATTCAACTATAAATTCCCCTCCAAAAAAAAAATGGGTAGGGGTATAATTGTCTCCCCATAAATTGAGGTAGAATAGACATCCCTTCGCTATTATGCAAGAGTAGAAATTTGGGCTGTGCCAAAGTAGAATTATCAAGGATGGTCTCGATAGAACTCTAATTGTAATATATCAGTAGAATTCTAATTGTAATATTCGTGTATAATAAAAAATATCAATTTTTTTATTGTGAATGAGAGTTTTAAATATAATAGGACTTTAGGTGAGTGTGTTTTATAATAGGTCAAATTTCTTTATATTTATAATTACTATATTTATAGTAGATTTTAAATTTTATTTAATAAATTAATTTTAATTCAAATGATTTAATAATTCTTGGTTGGCTTACGCAAAATTATTTATACGTATATATTAATGTAAAAAAATACTTTGTCAGATATACATTTTATTTTTCATGCTTCATTAAGGTACACATTATCAAATTTTGTTTACTAATCAAATAATTTATTTATAACTTGTCATATATTTAATAAATAAATAAAAGTATTGTTAATATTTATGAGATTACTTATGTCAAAATATCATATTTTATACGTTTTCTCTTTAAAAAATAAATAACTTAACACTTATATTCAAATATTTAAAAAAAAAAACATATCATTCAGATATATGTGTCTAAATTTATTCAAACTTCAGTCAAATTCAAACCTATTCAAATTTCAAACCTAAAAAAAAAACCTTTGTTTATTTTTGAAGTCAATAAAGTTAATTCCGCAAATTCGGTATGAATTGCAAGTATAAGCAACACAATACACTAAAATAGTAAAAGCTTATTGAGTGGTCCAAGTACTAATTGCATGAAAAGCCTGAAAGTTTGATGAATCCATGAATGTATATCTGATCTAAATTATATATGGGTTTCGCATTTTCAAATTTTACATTCATGTTTTAATTTTTATATTAGGGTTTCAAATTTTGCGTCCAAGTTTAAGCTTTTTATCAGGGGTTTCCCTAAATTACTGTTTTGGTAAGTTACACCACACAATCCAGCCGGTTACCAATTTTACATAAATTAAACATCAGCCGTTGAATTAGGGTGGGTGTAAGTTACGTGAGACGTAACATAGCAATTACCTTTTATTAGAGGTTTCAACTTTTAATATTCATGTTGAAGGTGGAATTGTGTCACTAATTACATCCTTAGTGAATTGACTATTTTCAAATTAACCGCTTGCTTTTGAAACCTTAATTTTCCCTCCATTTTTGTTAAGAAAATCAAACAAAAAAAATTCATCAACACACCCTATTTTCCTCTTATTTTTTGAATAAAAATATAATATTTTCAAAAAATAAGGGAGTGGTTTGAAAATAATCATTGTTTTTATCTTTCACTTAATCATATAACCCCTAAATCACGAGAAAAACTCATGTAGGGTTATTCACCCACCACAATATGTGAAGGTGATGAGACAGCTCACTAAGGCTCTGTTATGCAGTGGAGCAGTGAATCCTACATTAAGACCGACTAATTTTTTTCAAAATAAAATTTAATTGGACCATTATTAGTTCCACTATCCTACCACATGGTAGAGTCTTAATGAACTATCTCAGCACCCCAATGGACAACCCCACATAAATTTTTCTCCTAAACCTGTAAACCATAATCTTTGACATGTGGCTTCTGCCAATTACTTTCCTTCACAAATCTCAACCGTTTCTTCTCTCTGTCTACCAATTATTCTAAGAATTTTGATCTAATTGTGCGTGTTCTTTATTTTCCTTCTCATTTAGGATTGTTTTATGGCCACGTGGGCAGTGGCTCTCCATAAGGAGAGAGCGACTGTGCGGCTGTGCCCACTTGATCAAAATTCTTAAGAAGAGTATCTTAGCTTGTATTGTTTAGAATAATATAAATCACACTTAATTCTTTTGATTTTTAACTGATTATCCTTCACTTTTAAAGATGTAAGCGGCTGTTTATTTTTTTGACTTAATGACTTAATTAATTTAATTTCAATCAGTTAAGTCATTAAATCCGTTTATTTTTTTAATTTAATGAAAATTTTCAGCCATTGCGTTATTAAGTTATTAAGTCAATTTTTTTAGTTTTTTACTTAATCTAAAAAGTCTTAATAATATTATTAAAAGATATTCTTTAAATTATCCCTATCCAATTAATTAATTTTCATCCTTACCTAAATAAAATTTAATAATTATTATTCTCCATCTCTATAACTTGTGATAAAATAGTAGTAGCCTATTAATATTTTTATCTTTTGATTTTCTTCAAATTAGCATTATTTATCTTCACAATTTTTATGAATATTTTTCATATAAAAACATCATAGACTAATAATAAAATTGATTAACATATACTAATTTAGAATATAAAGGGTTGTAATCAATTGAGTATGATTTATATTATAATAATATATTATCTTATTTAAGTTCTTTGAGATGTTTCTTATTTGCTTAACATTTATAATTTGTAAGGGCACAAATGTAAAAATATTAGTTTATAGATTTTTTAAGTTAAAAAACAAACAACTTAATATTTGTTTTTAGCAATTCAGACAAAAAAAAATTATTTAGATTTAGACATTCAGTTCTATTCAGAATTTAAACTAATTCATATCTATTTAAATTTTAGACAAAAAAAAAAAAACAAATGCCACCTAAGAATCGTGGTTGTATAGGTAATTTGAATCCTGATCTCCTTAATTTTTCACTCATCGTCTCTAATTTGGCTTTTAAAGATCTGATTAAAGTTTAGTATACTCTTCTTAATCTAGTTTTCCTCATTGTTTATTTACCTTTCTCTCACACTTTATATTTGACTTTTAAACATCTAAGAGTGGTGATGATTAGAATTACCTTGGTGAATACATACAAAAATGATGATTAGAATTACCTTGGTGAATACATACAAAAACTCTTTTTTTTTTTCTTTTTGAATACACTTGGTGATGTGGTGATGATTAGAATTACTTGGTGTATACGTACAAAAACTCTTCTTTTCTTTTTTTTCTTTTTGAATACCCTTGGTGATCATAATCTCTCTTAATTTTTTTTCTCGCTATCTATCTTTAAATTTTAAAGATCTAGGTGGTGAAGCTAGCAATATTTTTTGGGGTGAGCCAATTAAATTTACTTCTCAAAATGTTTGTTCTATACAAATGAAATTTATTAAAATAAGATACATAAGAAAAAATAATAATAATAAAAGTATAATGTGAAAAAAAATACTATCGAAATTATGTCTTGAGATTCTTTAAAAAAGAAAACTCATCTATTATCAAATATGAGTCGACATTATTTATAATTTCTTTTTTAATATAGACAATCTACAGTCTAAAAGAAATTCATTCTCTATCTTGTTTCGGTGTGTTGTCTTAATAAGTTTTATAACAAAAAATAATCTCTTTATAGTTGCTGTTGAAATAGAAAAGGTTAATACTAAATAAATTAATCTATCAAACAAGTAAATCTATTAGTTTTTGGTCACAACTAATTTTTAACATAATTAAAAAAGGAAAAGTAATATTCAGAAACTCTCGAAGAGAAGGTACATCAATCTCAAAGCATTCTAATTGTCTTTGTTGAAGTGTGAAGCTCGAATCTGGGTTTATGACCGAGGCTGACAAGCCCGTTATAACTTCAGTTTTTGTATGACATGTCTGATTCTGTGCATCTTGAAGATGTACGACATTTACTTACTGTCGGTAGGATGAATTAGTAACACACGTGACTTTGCACGTACATCACTTACTCTAGACAACGGCTTTGGTTGCCGTTTTGCATATCAGATTGAATGGGAGTTTTACACGTCATTTGGCTGTTCAAATGATTGTTAAGGTCATTAACTCAAGCGGGAAGATTCTGTGTTTAGCTAACAAACCCAAAAATGATGAGCTGGTGAGGATGATCTATCTAGACAAATTTCTCTTAATATAAAGGGCCTCATGATCTGTTATGTGAATCATCTTGTTCAGTTAAGCTCTCTCTGTAACATTGTATCTTGTAAAACTTGAAAATAGTGAAAGCTTTTCTCCCTCTTCACAGTGGATGTAAGCTCTTTATTGGCCGAACCACTATAATCCTTGGTGTTTCTTCTTTGATTCTTATTACTTCTTTGAGTTCAATTCTTGTTTAATTGATTTACACAAATCATAGACACATCGATTTGGTAATTAGATTCTGATTTCGGAAGTTTAAGCCTAAGTTTGGATCTTGAGTTGACTTGAAATCAGCGTCTTGCTGGTTCAAGCACAACAGTCTTCTCAAAGCCTATAGCTCAATCTGAGTGAAATCTTGAGGATAAGATTTCAAGAAGACTGCAAATATCTTCAGTATTAAGTGATTTAAATGCATCAATAAGATTTAAAGCTAAACCAAGAGTGAGGAATCCATTGTCTGTCAAGTGAATCTATTATTCAACTCCATTGGATTTGGGGAAGCAGTTATATTTGAGTTTTGTGATTTGGGGAATTTGGATAGACAAGGTAGGATGAGTTACGTTTTTTATTAAGTAGGATGAGTTATATTTTTATCTTATTTTTTTTTAATATAAATTTCAATGAGGCTAATTTTATAATTAACTAATATATATATATATTAGTTACTCGGACTATAGCTGAGTTAGTCCACTCCAAACTTCGCCCTCTGGTTTAAGAGCAATTAAAGTTTAGGATAGTACTCTTCTAGATTTTTTTTCTCTCAAACTATATTCTACTTTTAAAGATCTAGAAGGTCAAGGATTAGAATACCCAAACCTCTCTTTTTTTTTTTTTTAATCAAATATTTTTTTCTCATTTATATAAAAAAAAATTGTAAGTTTGTTCTATCATCTCTCTTAATTTCTTTTTTTTTTTGGGTCTATGTTTGTATTTTAATTATCAAGGAAATTAAAACGTTAGATACTCTTCTTGACATAATTTTATCTCGTTGTTAGTCTATTTTTCTGTCGCAGTCTATTATAGACTTCTAAAGATCAATAACTTAAACTGAAACAATGGATACTTAAGTTTGTTAAAAAAATATAATATTTCTGTCAGTGTGTGTGTATATATATATATATATATATATAGTGGTATTTTTCGTATAAAGAGAGTAACGATAGAACTACCATGATTTCTTATAAATTTATGTGTAGAAAGTGATGTGTAATATAATAAATGGGTTGGACAAAAGCATAGGGATCACATCTGTTTGTACAAAGTTGATTATGCAAATTATTTGTACCTTCCTATATCATTTAGTCATAAGAGTAATACTATTTTGACCCCAAAAGAAAAAATGGTGTGATAATTGACAAGAAAATTAAAAAACTGTAAGTAGGACAATCAAGGGAAAGTACAACAATTACACAACAATAATCCTTTCTTTCTAAATCGCTTAAAATACATCAATGAATCACTATAAATAGGCATTAGTGATGTTAATTACTTGCAGCATCTCCAAGTATAATCCATCCATCTTGTAGAGCTAAGTCTCCAAGCAAAAATGGCACCAACAAATGGCTCTACCCTGGCAATTGAGTCCTGGGATATTGCTGATTTTGTTATAAACAAAGGTAATGGAGTGAAGGGTCTCTCCGAAATGGGACTCAAAAGCCTCCCAAAACAATTTCACCAACCCTTGGAAGAAAGATTCAGCGAGAAAAAAATCCTGGACCAAGTGTCAATTCCCCTCATTGATATGTCAAAATGGGAGAGTCTGAAGTCGTAAAATCCATTTGCGATGCCGCTGAGAATTGGGGATTTTTCCAGACAGTGAATCATTTGCGCCCCTGGAAGTACTCAAGAGAGTAAAGGAAGCGACTCACAGGTTTTTTGCGTTACCCGCACAGGAGAAGAGGAAGTACTCAAGGGAGAATTCACCAACCAATAATGTCAGGTTCGGCTCAAGCTTTGTTCCTCACGTGGAAAGGGCTTTGGAGTGGAAAGACTTTCTCAGCCTCTTTTATGTTTCTGAGGAAGAAACTTCTGCTTTTTGGCCTCCTGTTTGCAAGTAAGTGCGATAAATATATATACACATATATACATACTTTTACATGTACTAAGATTGTATACCGAACGTTATAATTTTTTTTTTTTGGCCCATAGGGATGAAATGTTGGAGTACATGAAGAGTTCTGAAGTTCTCATCAAACGTTTAATGGGTGTGCTAGTAAAGGGGCTAAACGTGAAACGAATTGATGAAATAAGAGAACCTATGTTGTTGGGCTCAAGAAGAGTTAACCTCAACTACTATCCTATGTGTCCGAATCCTGAACTCACAGTGGGAGTAGGCCGTCATTCAGATATTTCAACATTCACTATCCTCCTCCAGGATGACATTGGGGGACTTCACGTGCGAAAAGACAATGGTAATGACTGGATTCATGTCTCTCCAATTAGCGGATCACTCATTATCAACATTGGTGATGCATTGCAAATCATAAGCAATGGTCGATACAAGAGTATTGAGCATTGTGTGATTGCCAATGGAAGCCAGAACAGGATTTCGGTCCCCCTTTTCGTGAACCCAAAACCTGAAGCCATACTCTTTCCTTTCCCCGAAGTACTTGCAAATGGAGAGAAGCCACTGTATAAGCCAGTTCTGTGCGCAAACTATTCTAGGCATTTCTATACCAAGGCACATGATGGGAAGAAAACTATCGACTTTGCAAAGATAAGCGACATTTGAGATGAAGATATGTGAATACCTAGCTAATTGTTATCTTGATCAAAATAAAGTGCACGGTGATGAAGGTGGGTTTCAATGAATAATGCTGAGGCCAGTTCTTCACTCCTGATATGAAAAAATAAATTTTGTTGTTATGAAGGGTTTTACTCTGGCTTCAAAGCTATATTTATTTGATTCAATTTGTCATATTAATAAATTATATTTGTGTTTTTATTAGTTAGTTTCTGACACTTTGCGGGATCTTTTTGCAGTTACTGGAAACTTTATTGGTGTCATGGTCTTAATTATGATATTATGGCCTTATGGCATAATGATACTCTCGTATCTTTCTTCAACCTGAAGTCTCAAGGCCAGTTTCAATCTCATGTTCAAGTCCGGATGGACGCAGGGTTTTTAATAAGGCCTGGCTAAATTAAAACTTTTCATAGGTATTTGTGCTAATTTTTAGTATAGTTAAAGCAGTATATATATATATATTAAGTAACAAGACATCGAGAACCTTACTCTTAACAAAAATATATATGTTAAAAATTAGCTTATAGTGATAACGTGATTGTAATAGAAATTATAAAATTACACGTACCATGAAATATTATTTCATGAAGTTCTTTTTTATTTCAATAATAGATTGGTAAAATATGAGAATAATTGATACAATAAAAAAAAAGAAAAGAAAAGTAGCAAGTCTAATTGTAAAGGAAATAAACCATGAAAATGTTCTCGCTATAAATACATTGTGGCAATTTTGTAATATTCCAATAGTAGTGACAATGTTATAATATTTTCACATGCTTTTCTTTTAATTAGAACAAACCATAGCATTTTCATAATAAATAGTAATAACCCCTAAGTGTCTTTATTTTCTTCAATAAAGAAATGATTTGTTCAATGGGTTAATTTCATCACATCCCCTTCATGAAGTGACAATTTTCAAATCATCCCCTTTATTATTGAAAACATCAAGTTACCTCTAAATATAGTTATTTTTAACAATTGACTAACGTTGACCGATTAAAATACTAAAATACCCCTAACATAGTAACTAACAGTTTTGTGGGGTTAACAAAAATAATTTCGTTTCGCCCCTAAAGGTCTGACATATTTTAAGTTAGATGATAAAAATAAATTTATTAACAAACCCCCCCCCCCCCAAATAGTAAAAGATCTTTAAAAAATTAAATTAATTTTTACTTATATTTTTATTTATAAAACAAATATAATAATCACAAATTTTATTTACAATATCACCACAATGAAAATAAAAAAAAGAATTAATTTTTACCCTTATCTTGAATTTAAATATTTTAGGATTATAAATCATTAATCAATTAATTGACTTTTACTAACCAAAATACCATTTTACCCTTCAAAGTATCTAAAAAATAAATTAACCCATAAAATTTATTTACATTCCATTACTAATATATTTCAACGGATGAAAAATTAAAAAAATATATAAAATTTAGAGAAATTCAAAAACCAAAGCCTTAACCCTTAATATGTTAAATTTAACCATTGACTCACTAAAGTATGATAATACCCTTATTAATTATAGAATATGTTATCTTACTATTATACTTATGTTGAGAGATAGATATCTTTTATGGCCCTTCTGTTTTTAAAATAAAACTAACTCAAATTTTATGTGCATCACAAACAAAAATCACACTCTAATCACTTTTTTAGAAAATAAAACAAAATCTCAATAATAATATTTCATTAAACAAGAATATTTCATGTTAACCCAGCAAAAAACCACCCGAAAACCTCCTTCTACACACCTCCTTCTACACACAATTACAAAGAAAATATCTCCCCTAATAAGATTCTCAAATTTAAACAAAAATTATAAATTTTGAAATAAAAATCTATAAATTTATAAAAAAAGGGAAATTTTTTTCTCTCTCTTCTTCTTTCTTCTTTATCTTCTTCGATCCATTCCTTGTTCATCTTCGTCTTTGTTCATTTTTTTACTTCTCGTTCTCACACTTAACAACTCCACAACCACTTTTGAATCCAAATCAATCCGGCAAAAGCCATGCTCATTGCCCAGCAAAATCCATGGCCGCTCAAGGGAATTCCAAGCGAGCCCATGGCTGCACGCGCCCATGACAAACAAACTCATGGCCGCGCACGGCCAAGCAAGTATTTCTCCATTAACCTCAACCCAAAACATCCCAAAATCCTCTCACCAAATACAAGATTTTGGCTATGATTGGCTGCAATTGGGGATGTTGTTTGCTCAGATGTGCTCGTTAGATTCGATTGGCTTGGCTGCAGTGAATGGGTGGTGGAGCACTTGATTTGGAGGATTTGCACGACGTTGCTGTGGCGAATAAGGGCAGAAGAAGGTTGGGTTTTAGCCAGCTATTGCTGGAGAGTTGTCTAATGGTGGAAAGGATCGTGAAATTATGGTGGTAGGAGACGAGAGTGGTAACGGTGTGGTTTTTTTTTCTAAGTTAAACAGAAAAAGCTCTTCCTTTGTTTTTATTTTCTTTCATTTTTTATTTGTTATTTTTAATTGATGTTTTAATTTGAGAGCTAGGGTTTGAGTCCATTGATTTGAGTTGTTTTTCAGAACATTGTGGCAGCAGATTATATTTTTGTTACATTTTGAAAGGAATCTTTTGTTCTTTGAAATGTGTTTTTGATTTCTGATTGGACTTGCGAGAAAATTTGTGGACTATGAATCCATTGATAGAACAATTTAAAGAGGTTGATAAAATGCTATTTAGAGATTTGAACGGAAATTAGATTTGGGAGAATTAAAAGGATAATTTTATTGTTTGGGCCTATAGAAGAAATCGAGCATTAAAGAGAAAATTTTTTATTAAAAAAAGTTTTGATTAAAATATTAAAAATAAAAACTGATAACATTTTAAATTTTTAATTTTGAAAATGAAAAAAGAATAATAATGATAAGAATAATAAATATGAAAAAATATTATTCTTTTTTCATTTGTAGCTTTTAATTAATTTATTTTAATTGTTAAATCTTTTACATACAAAAGAGTAAAATTTTAATCGTTAAAAAAATAGTCATTTAGGTACAAAATGAAAATATTTTAAAGTATTAGGGCACATACTATAAATATTTAAAATATTTATGTGTATTTTGAAAAATTTAGAAAGATTTGATCCCATAAAAATTGGCCTACCTAAGTTTGACATTTTTCTATTAGTTTACCGTTAGGAAAATGAACAAATACTATTTCACTCTTTTGGCCGTTAAAAATAATAAAGAGAGAACGATTTTTGGGGGTAACTTGATGTTTTCAATAGTAAGGGAAGCAATTTAAAGATTGTCACTTCACGGGGGAGGTAGGCTTAAATTTACCCTTGTTCAATTAAAATAGTAAATTACTCCTTTAATGTTAAATTTATATGTCCCAATGTAAGAACAACCAAGTATAAAATTAAGGTATTTCAATTATTTTAGTAGAGATCGAATTAGTGATATTTTAGATTGTTACATATCAAAATCATAAAACTTTAGGGACCTTAAAGAATTTCTCTTGGACCTGGTCAAGACTGTATCCCTGTCTAGCCCCCTGATGAGCCTCTGCTTTTTTGATTGAAGGATCACCAAGATTCTTATTTCTCAAGCACACGTTTTTCTGTCAAGCCTGAAGATGCAACCTCAAGCTAGCTCCATGATTGTTGCCATATGGGGGTATTATAATTTATGTTGTTTTGGGTATCTTATTATTTTAGAGTCGTTTGTTTTTTTTTATTTAATAATTTAAAGTAACTTAACTTTAACAATTTAGTTAGAGGCTTATTAAAAAAAAAACTTAATGACATATTTTAGATAATTTTGACGCAATAAAATCGGACAGTTTTTTTAAACAAAAATGAGCGAAACCCCTCAAATTTTATAACTAGTTAAAACTCCCCCTGATATTAAACTAATGACATACTTTAAAGGGCAATTCTACCTTTAATTTAAAAATAATAGACATTTAAAACTAAATATTATCAGTTTATCACTAGATTATGGGCCCACGCAAAAATAGGTTGCAAACATACAAGAGCAAAAGAACAAAAAAAACAAATTAAAACAAACAAACAAAAAACTAAAAATGATAAATCGGTCCCATTTCGTCTTTTCAATTTCAAACACAAACAATAAGCAAATATGATGCCATTGTGTCACTGCCACCAGCCTTGGCAGCCAACAGATAACGATTTGACTTCTGAATTCTGAGCAACGCCATAAAAAGTTTCAGTCTTCATTTATGTTGCAATTTTTTAAAATAAATTTGTTCCTATCATGGATTTTAGTGTTTGAGGTGATGGAGGAAACAAATGCTGGCGACGGTGGATGAAAATTCGTAATAGTTGTCAAGTGGATCAAAACTGGGTTCATGATTGAGAGCTTATTATTCTCTCGTCATGTTGGGTTTGTGCATTAAAAACTAGCGGTTTGGGATTCAAGGTTAGAAATAGGGGTGGACAAAATTGAACCGAATTCAAAAATTTATCGGTTCAGTTCGATTTTTTTTAGTTCGGTTCGGTGTTTTAAATAGAAAAATTCAAAAATTTTGGTTCGGTTTTTATATCAAATATTTCAGTTCGGTTTTCGGTTTTTTTTTTAAATTTGAAAACCGAACCGAAAAATCGAAAAGTAATATTTGAAAATAAAAAATACCACGTGGCGTGTAGAGATTGGCGATTTTTTAGTTTCGGTTCGGCTTTTTTTTTTATTTTGGTTCGGTTTAGTTTTTTTGAACTAAAAAAATCGAATTTATTAAAACCGGACCGAACCGAATAAAAAATTTTAAAGCAGTTTTTTTAAATTCACAAACCGAACCAAACCGAAACCGAAAATTAAAATCGAAACCGAACCGAACCGAACCGATGCCCACCCCTACTTAGAGATTGACGAAAGAGAGAGAGAAGAGAGGGGGAAAAAAATAGAAAAACGAATAATTTTTTAAATTTATTTTAGGTGTATAATTGTACTGAAAAGTTGTTGGACTTACTTTTAAAAGACAGAATTGCCCTTTAAGAAAGTGATTAGTTTAACGGGGTTTTAACTAGTTATAAAATTTGAGGGCGATTTCCCTTAGTTATAAAAACTTATTTTTTTTTTCATTTTTATAACTTTTTACTTAATGGATGCCAACTAAATCGTAATGTAAAAAATATCTGTATTTTATTATATATTTTCTATATTACCCTCAAAATCCATACATAAACTACCCAACTAATATAAGCTCATTTTTATAACTTTTGCTAAGTTGCTTCATTCATCAAGTTCTTGAATTTCCCATGAATTATCATCATAGTTATTATTCTTAAGTTTTTATGTAACTATATTATATGTACTTATAAACTCTTTTTTTTACTGAATTGGATTTTAATTCACGCTTTAAGGTGTGTGTTGCGAAAATTAGCAAGTGTACTAGTCGGCACAAGTAATATAATATAGAGTAGAGTATTGTCCCACAGAGATTGTATATCTTATTAGTTACCGAAATTATTCCAACCCTAATTTATTTGAACAATCGATTAAGAAATTTAGATTAAAATAAATTAAAATAAAACAACTAAAAAATAAATAAGAATGCAAGCAATAACAGAAATTACCAAGAGATTAAGACACTAGGACATCCGATTTCACCATAACTAATCCAATTTAATCCTACATCTGTGTTAATAAAAATTATTACCCATGTTGACAGTGAATTTTCCTAACCTATTCAGTATCCTCTCTCGAGTAATATTAAAAATACCCTCACATATTAACCCACTATATCTCTATATGAATTTAAATATGCAAAGATTCATTAAGCTCTATGGAAATTCTAATATAACACTGGACGAATCACGTTGGCACATCTCTGTCTTTCGTTCAATTCATGATATCCATTACACAGAGTAAAAATACATAAATCTCCTCTTGGTCTCATTATACATTCTCAAATCATTCAAATATTGGCCAGATATTTAAAAGCATTAAGAACAATAATGAACACTCAATTATAGAATAATAAACTGAAAATATTACAAATTTATAGAATTAAATCTTCATAGTTAGCCTACATCATAGCCCTAGTAAAATAAATTGGTTCATAAAAAAATAAAGAGAATCCATAAATATTATAGGGAACATGAAAGCAAGACAATTAAAGAAGGGAAAGAAAAACCCAATCGGCTTCTCCAAATTGTTGCTCTTGGTTTCGCGGCTTCTCTCGGTTTTTCCACTCGTCTCGTCTGTCTCTTGTGCGGCTTTTCTTATTTTTCTTCTTATTCGGTTCTCTCGGCCTTTTTCTCCACTTTTATGCGGCTGCAGCTTTCTTTATATAATAATCCTCACCGCCTCTTTTACATGTGCTTGGCCTTAAATCCTTAAGTCAAAATAATTCAAACAAATCCAAGTCAAACCGCCACTTTATGTATGCATGCACGTTAAGCCCAATTAAATGCATTCATGTGGCTTATACAAATAGCCAATAAAGCTATAAAATTATATGGTAATAAATCTAATAATTCTCCTTTAAGCATTATTCTTCCCTCTTTTCTTTCGTAATCGGCAATTAATTCCGTTAAGCTTTAATTTATTTCCTCTTTTAATTATTTGCACTTGAATATTCTCAATATATTCCTACAATAACAAAATATAAAAATTAAAATAAAATTAATATAATAAATATAATTTAATATAAAATTAAGTTAGGAAAGAATTAAAATAATATATAAATTATAAGCACGTCAGTGTGATTTTCAGTTTAAGTCTTTAGGGTTAAGAAGTGCTCTATCACTGTCCAATATATAATACCTTTTGCTAATAGATTTTAACATTTAAATTTAGAAAGTAAAAAAATGTCAAAGTATAGGTTTTTAAAGTTAAAAAACAAACAATTTATTACTTATTTTAAGAGATTCAAACAAAAAAATAAATATGTCATTCAAATTCAAACATTTAAGTCTATTTGGATTTCAAATTAATTCAGATATATATCATATTTCAAACTAAAAATCAAACGCCACCTTAGTCCATTTATGTCGTATTTATTTTCTTTATCTAATTAGATCTTGGACCCTATATAAAGATCAAATTATACAGTTTCACTAGACTAAAATAAAACAATTCTTTTATCTAATTGTATATAAAAATTAGGGATGGCAAAAAAGTTCAAACCGGCTTGGCCCATTTTCAAAAGCTTTGGCCCAGGCCTCCCACGTGAGGGCCCGAACAAGGGCTTAAGGAAAAAAGCCCAGGCCAGGGTCAAGCCCTCTATTTTTTTGAAAAAAAATTATAAATTTTAATAATAAATTAAAATTTAAAAAATAATAGAAAAAAAAAGAAAGCTTAAAATCACTAATTCATATTCCAAAACTTAAAATTATAATACTAAACTCTTTTTTAAGTATTAATTAATTAAGAAGGTGCTTGAATTAGAGAATTCAGTACTAAAAAATTAAATCTCTAAATTTTTATTTGCTTCATTTTCTTTATTTATTATTTTATTTTGAAATATTCATTTTCTTTAATTTATTGTTGATTATAACTACTTGATTATTATTAATTTATTTCAAGTTTTTCAATTTTACAATAATTTAAATGAAATTTGAAAAAATAAGTGAAAGCCCAACCCCGGTCCAGGCCCGGCCCGTACACTTCCACTCTAATGGGCTTGGGTCTAGGCTTGAAAAAGCCTAGCTCAATCTTGCTTTTTGTCATCCTACTAAGGGGATTCAGCTTTGTTTAAGTGAGGACATCTTAACTTTGTTAAAATGAGAATGCTAGTAAAATACAAAGAACACATATTTTAATACAATAGTAGATAAAAAAAACACAGTCTCCAATATATTGAAATATGTGTTTTTTTATATTTGACTAACATCGTCATTTTAACAAAATGAGGATGTCCTCACTAGAAAATGACTCTCTCTCTCTCTCTCTCTCTCTCTCTCTCTCTATATATATATATATATATATATATATATATATATATATATAAAGGGGATTCAGCAATATAGTCCATGATCTTCGTACTATTGGCATGTAAATATTTGATTAACTTTATATTATGAACTTGAAAATATTTTAGTGCATAGCTTTAGGCAGAATCTATTTATTTTAGGCTACAACGTTTCAAATCTCTGTATTTCTAATTAATTTTGGCAACTTTATCAGAACCGAGCAAGTTTATATCATTTTTCATAATTAACCCAAACATAAATCTTTACACACACATATCTACGTATAGTTACATATTATTTTATATATTAAGTGGGGACCTTAATGAAATTATAAGTATTATTTTATAGTATATTATCTTTTAAATCCATCAAATTATCATTTAAAAATTTGGTCTCAAATTGGGATTAGCAGCAAAAAAGTTATAAATTAATCAAGGTCATAGGGTTTATAGCATAGATTATTGGAAGAATGATCTTCCCACATAGGCAATTAAAGAGTAATTAATTTATGGAATAACCAATAGGAAGAGGGAGAGAGAGAGAGAGGCAATTAAAGAGTAATTAATTTATGGAATAACCAATAGGATGAGAGAGAGAGAGAGAGAAGGATGAAATACTCCAACTAAAGTGAAATACAATTTATTGAAATAATCCAACACATAAACTGCTGAAACTAGAGTAAAACCCATTATCTTTGATACCCACGAGTGAAGAAATGGTCAAAGGATTGTTCAAAGAAACCAACGCCTTGCACTTCATATCATCAACATAACAATTAGCTAGGCTTCCACATATTTTCATCTCAAAAGTCGCCTATCTTTGCAAAGTCGATAGTCTTCTTCCCATCATGTGCTTTCGTATAGAAGTGCCTGGAATAGTCTGCGCACAAAACTGGCTTATAAAGTGGCTTCTCCCCATTTGCAAGCACTTCAGGAAAAGGGCAGAGTATGGCTTCAGGTTTTGGATTCACGAAAAGGGGGACCGAAATCCTATTCTTGCTTCCATTGGCAATCACACAATGCTCAATACTCTTGTATCGACCATTGCTCATTATTTGTAATGCATCACCAATGTTGATAATGAGTGATCCGCTAATTGGAGAGACATGAATCCAGTCATTGCCATTGTCTTTCCGCACGTGAAGTCCGCCGATATCATCCTGGAGAAGGATAGTGAATGTTGAAATATCTGAATGACGGCCTACTCCCACTGTGAGTTCAGGATTCGGACACATAGGATAGTAGTTGAGGTTAACTCTTCTTGAACCCAACAACATGGGTTCTCTTATTTCATCAATTCGTTCCACGTTTAGCCCCTTTACTAGCACATGCATTAAACGTTTGATGAGAACTTCAGAACTCTTCATGTACTCCAACATTTCATCTCTACAAGCCAAAAGAAAAAAACAAAATAATAACGTTTAGGGCATAATCTTGGGTCCTGTTTAGTTTTGAGGTACTGTAACTTAAAAGTTACAGTTTGTTATGAAAAAAAAAATGTAAATAAAAGTTAATTTTGTAATAAATATAACTTTTAAATAATAATTTTGACGAAAATAATAAAAATATTATAAGTTCTTCATACAAATGGTGGATCAAATTAATTTAGCTTCCACACCACAACAATTAGTATTTACAAAATACTTTAATGTCGTAGCTTATAAGCTATAGTTGTGCAACTTCAATACCAAACAGGCTTAGTACATTTAAAGTATTCATATATTTATTAGCACTTACTTGCAAATCGGAGGCCAAACAGCAGAAGTTTCTTCCTCAGAAACATAAAACAGGCTGAGAAAGTCTTTCCACTCCAGAGCCCTTTCCACATGAGGAACAAAGCTTGAGCCGAACCTGACATTATTGGTTTGTGAATTCTCCTTTGAGTACTTCCTCTTCTCCTCTGCCGGTAACGCGAAAAACCTGTGAGTCGCTTCCTTTACTCTCTCGAGTACTTCCAGGGGCACACCATGATTCACAATCTGGAAAAATCCCCAATTCTCTGCGGCATCGCAAATGGATTTTGCCACTTCAGGACTCTCCCATTTTGACATATCAATGAGGGGAATTGATACTTGGTCCAGGATTTTCTTCTCACTGAATCTTTCTTCCAAGGGTTGGTGAAATTGTTTTGGGAGGCTTTTGAGTCCCATTTCGGAGAGACCCTTCACTCCATGACCTTTGTTTATAACAAAATCAGCAATATCCCAGGAATCAGTTGCCAGGGTAGAGCCATTTGCTGGTGCCATTTTTGTTTGGAGACTTAGCTCTGCAAGATGGATGGATTATACTTGGTGATGCTGCAAGTAATTAACATCGCTAATGCCTATTTATAGTGATTGATTGATGCATTTGATAGGTTTCAAAAAAAAAAAAATTATCAGACAATTTTTGAAAAATGGCAATGGCATGTCAAACTTATTATAATTAAAAAAAAAGAATAATTCAGTGTTTTCAAATTTTCAGTCAATAGCATATATTTTTTTCAAAATAATATTACTCTTCAATAAAAATTGTCACATGTATAAGAGCATCCCAAAGGCTCTTTAGATAAGATTTTACTTCCTATTTGAAGAGCCATACTAATATAAAACACTCCAAAAGACACGTTAATTTAGTTTCTTCAGATAAAATTTGTTTCTCACTTTTCAATATTGCTAAGTGAATTTCTCACTCTTCTATTAATATTTTATTATTATTTATTGAAAAGATAAAAATACTATAATTATTATTTATGTTTCTTTTAAAAAATATAATAGCTATCCAACGGTTTTTTGATTAAAATAATATTAAATTATTCTTATTTGATGAGTCTTTTGGAAGAGATTTTATTTTTTTAATCTTTTATTTGCCACATAGGTAAGCAAATAGCTATTTGAAGAGTAAAATTTAAATAGTCTTTTGGAGATGCTCTAATTATATATGTCGTTTATTTAATTCTTATCTCTGAATGATGATTGAGTCAATTCATTTTGAGTGCTTCCCCTGTTCTTTTATGCTTAAGAATTCTTGTTTTCTTTCATAAATAAGGCCCCTTTGGAATTGTTTTTGAGAGATTCAAAAGTGATTTTGAAAAATTAAAAATTAATTTTTGTATTTGATAATTTTTTTAAAAAAAAATTACTTTTAAACAAATTACTTATTTTACAGTAGATTTTAAAAAGCAGAGGAGGAGTAGCTTTTTAAAATATGATTTTGAAAATCAATCTTATACTTAATAGAATTTCATATATATCCTGACATGTATTATAAAAATTCAAAATTATCCTTATTCAATTAGGAAATAAATTATTAAACTTAAAGAGATTATTATTATTAACAATTATATTATGATAAAAATAAAAATTAATGAAATTAATAAAGTAAAAAAGTAAAAAATAAAAAAATTATTTTAGTTATATACACACAATAAAATATATTATATACACATATTTATAAGTATGTAAATAAATTTTATTAACATTATATTCGTTTTAGTCATTTACATTTTTACAATAGTTCAACAATAACATTTATCAAACACATATGACTAATTTTCAAACTCATAGCATTTTTTAAAATAAATTTTATCAAACATTTAACTAATTTTCTTCAATGCTGATTATTTATAGAGCATAACTAATGAAAATTATTTTAAAAATTACAATATTACCAACTTGGCTTATAGTCTGTTGATCATTTAACTAATGGGATTAGTTGGCTAAGTTGGCTTGTTAATCAAGAATTATGATTCTCTCTTATGATTTCTTGCAATTAAATCTTTACCATTGTGTATTCTTTTGCATCCTTACAACAAAAATTGTTACTCCTTTTTTTCTTTTTTTTTTTTTAAATAGAAAAAGTAGTTACTTTCATTGTGATGTTGTATGTGAAGTGTCATCAGTTAGGGAATTTTGAATCCCATCCAAGATATTGTAAGTAAAAATACTAAACAAATAATAAACAAAAAATAGATGGAGAATAAAACCAATCACACAACACAAGAATTTACGTAGAAAACTCATATACCAGAGAAAAACCACGGCCACCAAGGACGACAAGAGAAAATCCACTGTATGAAAAATTATTACAATCATTATAGTATTTTCTCACACCAAACCCCAATAACACATCCAATCTTTCAATAAACCTACAGTTTCTCTCACACTAGAAACTATCTACTTACAGAGAATTTATTACTGTGTTATGTTGTACAAATAAGCTAACCCAACCTCCCTATATATAGTGATTATTTCTTATAAGAGAAGTATTCTTTTTTTCTTATACTAATAGTATTACTCCTTGAATAAGTCAAATCCCAAAGGGAAAATTATTTATTCCTTAAATAAGAATTCTACTAAATAAGAAAATATCCTAGGAAATCCTTATTGAAAAAGGAGATATATTTCCTAACAATCTTCATTTTGGCAAGTTTTTCAATTAGGCGGCAAAACATGATCGACCGTGTATTTACACAATCACGTCGTTTCCACTTTCTTTACTCCATCAAAACCGCACTCGTATAGGGCTTATGAGAATGACTCTACCATGGATAAAATCTTATCCTTTATCCAGCGGTCATAATTCTCTACAACGAGAATCATCATACTCCACCTTATCCAAAGTACATATATTCGGCACATGTCGATCACCTTGCTAAAAATACCCACTCTCATGTAGGGGTGTTCAGAATCCGATCCAATCCGTTTGATCCATTTGATCTGTTAAATTCGATCCGCAAAAAACCGACCAGTGAATTGATGGATTGGATTGGATTGAAATTTTGAAAATCCGCATTCGGTGGATTGGATATAGATTTACTTCTGTAAATCTGCAAAAATCTGCGAATCCACAAAAAAAATAAAACTTGTAAATGTGGCATTACTACTTACTAATAAATAAATAAGTTAAAATATAGTTACATTAATATCATATTATATTTTACTCGATAATAATATAAAATAGTAAATAATAAATAATAGCTTCCAAACAATAATAAAAAATTCTAATTCAAACATTTAGTATTAGTGGTCGCATTCTTGATCTACATTGATGCTCACTATGTATAAGGATGGTGGAGGTACTAATTATGTTCAACTCCGATAATCTTTGATGAAGCAATATATGAGATTGAACATATTGAGACATGCAAGTAAATGAAACAACTTAAATTTAATTATATTTATTGATTATTATTTAACTTTGTATTGTTATTCTATTTTTAAAATACTCACATTTTTCTTTTGTCTTACACATACAAAGTTTTTGGGAGCTGACATACAGAGATTTTTCTTTTGTCTTACACATACAGAGATTTGATGAAATTTAATAGCATTTGATGGGATAGTAAGAAAGGATAAATATTTATTAATTATTTTTATTAAATAGAATATTTTTGTTTGTTATTTATTTCAATTATGTCTATTTTGTTTAGGTTAAAATACGAAATACAAATTGAAGGTGGACATTTTGATAGATCATCCAAGCTCTCAAGTTTCAACTTTTGTATAGATTTAAATTCATAATTTTAGTTAATTTCATATATTGATATAAATAAATTAGATTTTTTCTTTCCAGTGTGTTATATTTTAAAACATTGAATGTATTATTCTAGCTTTATTTAAATAATTAATTTATTTAAATGTCATTCAATTTTAAATTTAATCGGTAGTAAAATTATTTTTATATTAGATTTTTTATTTAATTAATTCGTAGATTGGACAGAATTAAAAAATTTTAATCCACTAAATGGTGGATTGGATATGGATTGAGTCAAATCTGCATCCGATCCGCAAACGTATGGATTGGATTTGGATTAAATTTCACCAATTCGTAGTTTAGATTGGATTGAATATTTATAATCTGTAAAATCATGGATCGGATATAAATTGATGTCTAATCCATGAAATTTGATCCGCGAACACCCCTACTCTCATGTTTAGCTTCCTTGAGAGTCTTCAGCCATCGACACAAAAATTCCACCACACACCTTGCATAAATGTAAAACTATGCCTTGTATGCACATCTTGTGGACCAGCTAGCAGTAATAAATCTTCTTCTATGGCACATCAAAAAAGATAAACCAATCTCTCATGGAGAAAAGAGACAACCCATTAGCTGACATTATCAGTATCTCTATCTACTAATTTAGAGCTATTTGCCGAACTTGCTCTATTCCAACAATTTTCTTTAAGATGCCTTGATTGGCTACATACCTTCAGGGGTTTCTACCAAGGTTTACATCGCCTTTACTTTCCTTGTAACATATCATTGACTGGAACCTACCACAAGCCAAAATTTGATTCTTCCATCCAACTTTGCTCTTTATACCTTCACAGGTTTTGAAAACCTGATTGCTTATATAATTGGTTTGCAAAACAACCTTTAGCTCTGATACCACTTGTTAGGAAATTTTGAATCCCACCCAAGATCTTGCAAGCAAAAATATCAAATAAATAATAAACAAAAAATAGATGGAGAATAAAATCAATCACACATCACAAGAATTTACGTGAAAAACTCATATACCAGAGAAAAACCACAGCCGCCAAAGACGACGAGAGAAACTCCACTATATGAAAAATTGTTACAATCACTCTAATATTTTCTCACGCCCAAACCCCAATAACACACCCAATCTCTCAATAGACCTACCGTTTCTCTCACAATAGAAATTGTCTGCTTACAGAGAATTGATTATTGTGTTATGTTGTATAAATAAGTGAACCCAATCTCTCAACAGACCTACCGTTTCTCTCAAAATAAAAATTGTCTGCTTACAGAGAATTGATTGTTGTGTTATGTTGTATAAATAAGTGAACCCAACCTTCTTATACGTAGTGATTATTTATTGTAGGAGAAATATTCTTTTTTCTTATACTAATTGTATTCCTTCCTAAATAAGTTAAATCCCAAAGGAAAAATTACTTATTCCTTAAATAAGAATTCTACTAAATAAGAAAATATCCTAGAAAATCCTTATTGAAAATGAGATGTATTTCCTAACATCATCATATTCAATATTACTAAAGTGTTATACAAAGAAAAAAACTGTTTTGCTGGAGTTCATAAAAATTTGATAAACATATATGTAAGGGTGCGTTAGGTACTATTTTTTAAACCGTGTTTTGCAAAAGAGTAATAATATAATTACAAATGATATTATTATACAAACTGATGGTGCATAACATGATTGATTTAAATAAAGATGTCTAATAATGAAAAAAAACCATGTAACCTATGTGGAATTACAAAAAATAGTTTGCAATATTACAAGAGTTTTTTCCGTTTTAATAAAAAATTATTTTCTCATTTTAAAAAAAATTGTAATTTTGGCTCTCATGGTCTATCTTTGACCTTTAAAGATTCTGGATTGAGTAAAGTGTAGGTTGTTCTCTTTTTGTCTTTGTTCTCTCACTGTTTATCTATTCTTCTCCTCACAGTCTATATTTGACTTTGGTTAATGATTTGAAGAATATCTTCCGTGAAATAAAAAAAAAATAGTTTAAAAAAAAGGGAAAGGCAACACGACAGATAATAATATTAATTTAATTTTGTTTAACAATTCAAAATTATTTATAAAATATAAATAATTATTATATTATTTTTAAATTATATTTATATTTATTTTAAAAAAATATTATATATAACCTAACCTAATTGAATTGAATCGTACTTATCCAGTTGCAGCTTTAAGTACTAATTTTTTCAGAAAGTCACATAACTACGATCTTTTTCGGAAAGTCACTTCAGTGATACTCTTTTTTATTATTATTATTAAAGAAAGTCAGTTGAGTACTACTTTTAAAATATCAGTTACTACTTTTTTCTCTCTCTCTTTTTTTCTTTTTTAAGAAAATCAGTTTAAGTTTTAGTTTTTAAAAGTCCTACCAAACACCTCTTTGACTGTTGATGAGAGATCATTTTAAATTATTAAAAACAGTTTTTATTTCTCCAAAAATCTATTTTAAAAAAAATACCTAACGCACTCTTTCATTTACCAAACTTTCGATGGACATGGACACCACACAGCATTTCATTATCAATAGCCACGAGTCAAAATGAGCAGGCTATATATGAGTAGCTTATAATGGAAGTTCAGAGTACACTCTTCTACGTTCATCATTTCAGCTTCATAACCCAAAATAATAATAATAAATAAATAAAACAATTGTTGCCGTCTATGTAATTTGTCAAAAGAAATTTAGTGTCATGAAGCAAGTGCGTAAGAAATGCTACAGCTCTTCACTTACTCGGAAAATGGATTTAAATCGCGTGTTGTAGTTAGCAATGAAACTGAAAATGACGATTGAGTCAATAATTCATATTCAACGTTTCCAAAAGGGAACGAATTAATTATCACATCATTTAAGAATCAACTCTGGCCTCTTGTTATTATAACATATTTAGTACTTCAAAAGGAATCATGTAATTAAAATACAGCTTAATCCATGCAATTAAAATACAGTTTTCTCAATTGTTCTCGTTTTACGAAGAGTAACAATCTGATAATTATGAGTAGGCCGAGTGGTGAGAACCACTGCTCTCCAACTTGGAGAGCACTCGTTATTGTTAAATTTTAGTCTCTAATAATTCATGTTTTAAACATACATGAATAAATAAAAAATCAAGAATTTAAAATATATAGATGTTCACAAAAACATAAAGACATACCTTGATCCATAACTTTAGAAATTGACGGTAAAAGCTGAGTTTCTCCCCCATAGCCTCTATTTTAGAATTTACATAATAATTTTGTGTGTAACTCTAATTTGATGGAAAATGATTTCTTTTATAGGCAGAGAAGGGACCAACTTTCCTATTCAAATAATGATTCACTTTCCATTAAAGTTGAATCTAATTAAGAAATGTATTATTCTCTCATAAATAAAAAATATATTCAATTATATAAACCTAACAAATATATCTATATGGGCTAAAATAATCATGTGGGCCATAAAATCTTACATTCTCCCACTTGGCCCATATGATACATTTTCTTTAATGGTTTATAAGTCATTTGATGCACAATTTTTTTTTAATCATAATCACCATAGTTAAACATACATCAATGCGAGTCACGGCAGTCATATATCATTATATTCGATATACTTCCTTCCATGTACTATAATATTAATATATAAGCTAATCATGTCTATAATTGAGAATATCAATTAAGGGTCCAACAATAATATTTATTAAAATTATTCATGTTGTCACAATTCACTTTACACATGCATGCATACTAGTAATTGAAACAAGAAAAATCACAAACACTTTATTGAGCTCAGAGTGTCAAGTTATAATTAAGCAAAATCATGAATTATAATTCAATAATCACACCTCAGACCCATTCTTTCCACGTGGTTTCCAAATGTCTTTGGTGGCAACCCTTTTGTCAAAGGATCTGCAATCATCATTTCCGTAATTATGTGCTTTATTGACACTCTTTGTTCTGAACCTCTTCTTTCACAACAAGAATTTTTAGGTCTAAGTTTTTAGCACCCTTAGAATACATGTCATTCTTAGAGAAGAAGATAGCTGCAGAATTATCATAATGAATTTTCAGCGGCTTGGCTATAAAGTCGATAATCCCAAGTCTTAAAATAAAGTTCCGTAGCCATAATCCATGAACAGTGGCCTCAAAGCATGCCACAAACTCGGCTTCCATTGTGGATAATGCTATGATAGACTATTTCGCACTTTTTCATGAGACTATTCCTCCAGCTAATAGGAATAAGTAACTACTAGTAGACCTTTTGCTATCAAGACATCCAGCAAAATCTGAATCTGAATAGCTAATAACTTCCAAATTATCAGATCTTTGGTAAGTGAACATATGATCTTTTGTCCCTTGTAAGTATCTCAGTACTTTTTTGGCAGCTTTCCAATGATCCATTCTTGGGTTGCTTTAATATCTGGCCAACATCTCAACAGCAAAGCAGATGGCTGGTCTTGTACAAACTTCGGCATACATTAGGCTTCCAACAACAAATGCATAAGGAATATTTTTCATTTGCTTGCATTCCAATTTATTCATTGGACATTGCTTGAGACTAAATTTATCTCCCTTTTGGATGGGAACAACACTTCCAGAACAATTCTCCATTCTGAATCTTTCCAAAACTTTATTAATATATGCTTTCTGAGACAATCTTAACAATCCACGTGACCTATCACGAAATAGTTCTAGTCCTATCACATAGGATGCCTCTCATATATCTTTTATTTCAAAGTTTTCAAAAAGAAAATTTTTAGTCTCAATCAACATAACTAGATCATTAGTAGCAAGCAAAATATCATCAATATATAGAATCAGAAAAATAAACTTGATCCACTGACCTTAATATAGATACATCGATCAATGATGTTTTCTTTAAATCCAAATGAAGTTACAGTATCATGAAATTTAAGATACCATTGTCGAGAAGCTTGTTTAATTTCGTATATTGATTTGTTGAGTTTACACACCATATGTTCCTTTTTCTTAAATTGAGAAGCCTTCAGGTTATTCCATATAAACTTCTTCTTCCAAATTCCCATTAAGAAATGCAGTTTTCGCATCGATTTAAGGTAATTATAAGTCATAATGAGCTAATAGTGCCATGATGATTCTAAAATAATCCTTTTTAAAGACAAGAGAAAAGGTATCTTTATAATCAACACCTTCCTTTTGAGTAAAACCTTTGGCAACGAGTCTGGCCTTATATCGTTCGGTATTGCCATTAGAGTCGCGTTTAGTCTTAAAGACCCATTTACACCCAACTCTTTTATATCCTTCAGGCAATTCAACAACATCCCAAACTTTATTTTGTTCCAGAGATTTCATTTCATCATTCATGGCATCAATCCATTTAGTAGAATCTACACTATCAATGGCTTGTGAAAACACCGGATCCTTATTGATTTCGATATCAAAATCTGATTCTTGTAGATAAATCATATAGTCATCTAAAATAGCTGATTTTCTTTCTCTTTGTGATGTTCTTAATACCATTTCTTGTGGTTCTTCTACAATTGGTTCATTTATGGCAATTTCATTATGGGGTAAGTTGTCATTAATTTGTTCTTTAATATTGTCATCTTGCACAATAGTTGCAGGAACAATATTTTGAGAAGCTCTGGGTATTTGAACATTCACCTTTGTTTCTTGAATTACCACATTTCGTGGTTTTCACTCCCTCTAACTTCGTCATTTTCAATGAACTTAGCATTATCAGTTTCTACAATTCTTGAATTATGGTTAGGACAGTAAAATCTAAACCCTTTGGATTTCTCTGGATAACCAATGAAGTAACCACTAATTATTTGAAAATCCAATTTTTTTTCATGAGGATTATAGATTCTTGCTTAAGCCGAACAACCCCAAATATGCAGGTGCCTTAAACTAGGTTTCCTCCCTGTCTATAGTTCAAAAGATGTTTTTGGAACTGCCTTACCAGGAACCTGATTTAATAAATATGCAGCAGTATTAAACGCATGCATCTATAATGATAAAGGTAAATATATATTACTTAACATACTTCTAACCATCTCCATCAAAGTACGATTACGCCTTTCTGCTACGTCATTTTGTTGTGGCATACCTGGCATTGTGTATTGAGCACAAATGCCACGCTTTTTTAGGAATTTAGCAAATGGACTTGGACATTGTCCTGATTCATTATACTTTCCATAGTATTCTCCACCTCTATCTGACCTAATCATTTTCACCTTTTTATCTATTTGTCTTTCAACCTCAGCGATGTATACTCTAAGAGTATTCAACGCTTAAGATTTTTCATGCAACAAATAGATGTAACTATAACGTGAAAAATCATCGATAAATGTTATGAAATACTTTTCTCCACGTGATAGAACATCAAAAGGCCCACAAATATCATTGTGGATAATTTCAAGGAGCTATGAGCTTCTTGTGGTGCCCTTCTTGGTTTGTTTGGTTTGCTTTCTTTTAATGCAATCCATATAAACCCTAAGGTCAGTAAAATTCAGACTTGGTAAAATCTCATTATTTACTAATCTTTCTAACCTTTCTTTAGATATGTGACCCAAACGCTTATGCCACAGAAAAGCTGAACTTTCATCAGTCTTACTACGTTTAGTTCCAACATTATGATGCACGGTAAGTAAGGTCTCAACAAATAGGTTATCAAGTTTAAATTTGTACAAACCATCACATGAATAATCAGAACCAATAAATTGAGAATTTTTAAGCAAAGTAAAACATCCGTTCCCAAATTTAAAAGAGTAACATGTACTATCAAGTTTAGACAAAGAAACCAAGTTGTGAGAAACTGAAGGAACATAAAGAGTTTGAAGCAAATCTAATTGATAACAAGTCTAAAAAACGAAACGGTAGGCTTTAACGCCCCCCACTGGAACTTTGACCCGTTTTCCCATAAATAAAAATGCTCATTTAGGCTTGTGGTTGGATCGTAAGAAATTCTTGCATTGTATTTGAAACATAAGTAGTAGCACCAGAATCAATCCACCTAGTATTATAGGGATCTTCTAATAAATTTGATTCAAAACATACAAAAGGACAAGGCTTACCTTTCTTTTCGATCCATGCCTTACGTTTCAGGCAATCACTTTTATAATAGCTAGGCTTCTTACAGAAATAGTATATATCTTTCTTATGTTCCCTTTTAACAAAGGCAGCCTTAGAGGACTCATTCATCTGGAGTGAAGCTTGTTTCATGCCATTTCCAGATTTATTTTTGTGCTTCTTTCTAACTCCTTGATCAGTGAGATGAATTATATTAGTTTCCTGACTCTTCAGTCTTGTCTCTTTTTGTACAAGCCTATCAGTTAACTTATTAACATCCCATTTCTTATCAAGGCTGTTATAGTTAATTTGGAAAGGCCAATACTGAGAAGGCAATGAGTTTAACATAAATCAAGCTAGGAAACTGTCATTCACATTCATGCCCAAAGCATTTAACTTTGCTGTTATATTAGTCATCTCAAGGAGGTGTTCATGCATGCTACGTGAACCATCATATTTCATTGTGGTCAAGTTAGCCATTAATGTTCCAACAAGGACTTGTCTACACTTTGGAAGCGCTCTTCCACAAATTTCATATATTCCTTAGCATTGTCAGCTCGCAATAGTCATTCGCATAAATTTAAGGCTTAATATGTTCAATCTTTTCCAAGCTTTATGGAAAGATTTTTCATCAGCACTACTTTCATCAGTAAGAGCAGCTGGCTTCTCATGTTCAAGTATTGTATCAAGATCGAGTATACGTAGGTGAAACTCAACTTGTTCACACCAATCAAGAAAATTTAATCCATTAAATGTACGAACAGACGAAGCAATCGAATGAAGAGCAACGGGAATAGATGCTGCAAAATATAATAACATTCATACACATTAATGCTTTGAGATAAAGGCTATGCCATAAAACATTATCTAGATTCAGAATACATAATTTAGAAGGATCAATAATGCATATCAAAGTTCTACCAAGATATACAAAAATAATTGTAATGCAAATCAATTTGACATTAATGGTATTATTTAATTGTTACATAGATAAGTACGTCATCTTTGGACATCGCACCCATCAAAATATGCAAAAAATAATAATAATAATTAACTCAATTATTTATATTTTCTAAACAATAAATGATCCACCTTTAGGTGATCTTTCTATATTAAAGAGAAAATGTATATTAATATACCCATATTATTTATCCTTATTATGCATTACTGATTTGTGGGTGATTGATAACAATAATAGATATATTATACAAATTGATATATAATAATAATCAGTTTGATCACTTTAGTGATTAAACTATCATTATGTGAATCTCAATATTGTATAATAATAATGATGAAATAATTACATTACAAATCTCATTAATATTAAACTGACTTTAATTTCTTACTTAGTAAATGCAAACAATTATCAATATAAAGAATTTCATTACCAAAATACAATATATGGACATTAGATGAAATCAATCAATGATTCATCTCAAAATCATAAAATAAAATTCATGGTCCAAGCATAATAAATATATAATGCTGAAATCTTGATCTAAAAAACAAATAAAATTTAAAAGCCCATTATTCATTATAAAGGCCACAAGATTCATGAGTAAGTCACGTGAACAAAGTTTCAAAATTTCAATTATAAAGGCAACACTTAAAACGTGGGGCCGAACTGCATGCATTTATTCAAACCAGGACAAAGGTTCATAATTTCAATTAACATCATTAGAGACAATATCGACGATCAGGTTAATATATACTGCAGATTTCATAAATCGCAGGAAAAAATTCGTACTGCCCGATCGATGAGCAAATCGCAGCGAAGAAAATATATGTATATATCATCATAATCTTTAATAGAAAATTATATATTCTCAATCTATCTATGATACCACATATTAAATTTTAGTCTCAAATAATTTATCCTTCAAATATACATAAATAAATAAAAAGTCAGAAATTTAGAATATATAGATTTTCATATAAATATAAAGACATATCTTGATCCATAACTTTAGAAGTTGACGGTAAAAATTGTGTTTCTCTCCATTAGCCTCTCTTTTAAAATTTACGTAATAATTTTGTGTATAACCCTAATTTGATGGAATATGGTTTCTTTTATAAGCAGAGAGAAGACCAATTTTCTCATTCAAATAATAATTCACTTTCCATCAAAGTTGAATCTAATTAAGAAATATAATATTCTCTCATAAATAAAAAATATATTTAATGATATAAACTTAATAAATATATCTATATGGGCTAAAATAATCACGTGGGCCATAAAATCTTACAGTTCGACCCCCCATAAATGTATTATGGGAGGTTTCGGTCCTTCCTTAATATATAATATATTGAGTGGAGGCAGTCTTCTCTCTTTCGCAAAGTGAGTGGAGTAGACGTTCCTCGAATATTAGATAGGGTAAAAAAGTCTGGGCAGTACTTAATAATCTAAATGCAAACTAGTCCCAGTAATAGTTTAATTTATAAATATCAGTAATAATCTTATGTAATATGAGTATAATCTGAGTAATATGTAAGTCTCATGTAATTCAAAATAAAAAACAATCTGAAAATAATGGTCAGACTTCGATCAAACATGTGTATTTAAAATTGATACATCGAAGCATGTCCCCACAGGCATTAGGCTGGATTTTGGTTCTTGGTAGGACTATTTGTATTGTACTATATATATAATGTAATATTCACAAAAAAGAATTGGACTGGAGCAATTAAGACCCCTCCATCAACATCTTCAAACCCCAAATTTTATTTTTATTTTAACTACAATTTTACTTTTAACCAAAATTACTGAAATGGGAATCAAAATGCTTTATAATTTCTAGACATTCATCCTCAACTCAAAAAACCAGCAGCCCCTGCCCTTTTTGTTGCTTTTGATTTGATCAACTATTCCACTTTCAAATTCTTCTCCACCCATTTGTACAGTTATTTCCCAAGTCCCTTCCGAAAACGATCTTCGAAGAAAACTGAAATTCGTAAAAACAAGAAGTCTCTTTTATTTTTTATTCATTGACATCAAAATAACAATACATTGAGAAGAATCTTCTCTTATCTTCTATATAAATTACTCTATAGAATGTGGGTGTTTCTTAACTTGTTATTTGTTCTGACCTAGAAGAAAAACAAAGATTTTTAAAGCCATTTGGAGAAATGAAGCTTGTTATCAACAATTAATGGTAAAAGACAATAAAGTCTGGAGAGTCTTGATGTCTGTTTTAGTAGTTTTCGTTAAAAATAAATTTGTAATTAAACTGAAAATACTAATGGGGGCTTTATGAGAATTATTTAATGTTAAACTCAGAGTTGTTTAGATTTGGGCCGAAAAATAATCAAAATTCTTTTCCACTTGCTCGCATAAAGTTAGCTATGTCGCATGCATCATCTGTAAAATAAGAGTAGTACTATTTTGACAAACAAATATGGTGCCAGAATTGCCAGAAAATTTGAAATATTCTTTGTTTTATAGTAGGACTGTAAAGTAAAAATATAATTACGCTCTTTTTAAAATATCATTAAAAACCAAAAAAGTATTAATTACTCTAAAGTAAAAATATAATTATGGTCTTTTTAAAAAATATATAATTAATGCTTTTTTGGTTGGCTTTCAAGTATGGTCAGATCTTGTAACGTGGAATAAAGGGCATTATTGTATTTTTATTGACAAACCAAACAGCTCTCAAATGCTTATACACGTTAAGGGGTACTATATGTCAATATATACATATATTCTCCCTAAGTATAGTAAAGACAAACCACATGGGAGGTATTCGAAAATTATCCCCTTAAAATGGCATTAATTACTAACAGTAAACAATGGGTATTCAAGTCTTGAAAACCCAGGGGTGGGCATATCCGATTTAAGTATATTCGGATTGATCGCCAACTCTGATCGGATAGAAACTTTGCAATCCGATCGGATTACACTTAAAAAAAAAAATTAAAAGACCAACCTAATCTACCCTATTGTTATTCAATTAATTGATGTACATATTATGATTAAGGTGGTTCCTCCCAAACGATCAAATGACTTGTGCTTCTTCTATTCAATTTGTTTCTAGATGAATTGTAAGGAAATTTTGAAAAGGGAACTTTGAAGGCATGGGTACTAGAACACAATTAAAATTTCTGGCCCTCCCTTGAAAAATTATCCTTTTCTTTTAGTTTCCCCATTACCATTAATGTTGATCACAAGGGACAATTCGAAGGGCCCTGGTTATGGATTTGTTGCTCATCTTCTTCCCACTCGTCTGATTTAAAGCCTTCAGACTCCAGTTCTGAGATCTCATGAGTGTACCCAAAGTTATTCCCAAACTAGAAACGAAATGAACCCAAGCCAACAGCCACCCCCGAAGGCACAAATCCAGCCGATTGTCCAGCCCACAGCCGGCTAGCCGCATGTCGACGCGCGCCCCCCCCACCCATCCGAACGATAATGAAATC